>JABCPV010000237.1:0-63607 GCA_016584345.1 Suillus ampliporus
GGGCGCGCTTAGTCAGTGACGGCGGTCGCGAGGTTCTTGCTCTGGAACCTAGTTTACAGCTTTTACCCTTGGCTAGGTAAATTTCGTGGAATAAATCAACTTAATTAGCGAGTATACGCGGAGCCTACTGAACCTATACCGCCCACATCTGCCAGGCGCAAATCTACTCGTCGAGTTGTCGAAGACAAACATCTACACTACTAATATCAACGCCATGGACGTTCTAGCTCCGCCTCACGTTCGCGCGCAGACTCTCCCCGATTTCCCGAGCACTTTACCGCGGGGGACGGCAACCTAAATGGACCGCGTAAAGTTGACATAAATATTCTACGATGTACGACCGCCACCGCCAGCTGTGTCCAATTGAATGATCCGTTCATGTTGTCAAATATTTTTCGCGCTCAGTTTTGATGAAATGGTGTCGGGGACTTCGTGCGTAAGCATCATTACGATTGTACATATTGTTGTAAACAACAACAAAGAACTACAAGAGAAACTGGGAAATGAATGTAGCCTAGCTAGACAAAAGGTAGCGCAGCATAACTCAAAAAAATGCCAAGTCTGGCCTGTTGACTGAGCAGGCGAACCTTCTGTTAGTCAACAGCAAACGGAATGACGATCAAAGCAACGAACTCTGAAGATTATTTGCTGTTTCGGAGTCTGAGGCCTGGTTTGACGCCGAGTTTGAGCTATCATTGGTCTAAAGGCAGGTTTAGATGAGACACTCACTCAATATACAGGATATTACTATAGTCATCAGTCAGAATGAAGTTATACCCGTGTCCTTCCATCGTCAAGGGAAGGATGGCAGACCCAAGCATAAAGCCACAGAGAATGGATATATTCTGGAGAATCAGAGTCAGATCAATCCTGTGTGCGAGAAGACCTATGAGTCGCTCACATCCGCACCAATCTTGTCATATCCCTAATCGGCAACGGCCGCTTTGAATGCTGGTCAGGGGCAAAAGGAAATAGTCAACTACCTGGCAGTCAACGGGCATTGGAACAAAACAATGAACCTGTGGCAAAATCTTCACAATCGTATATCTCCCGGCGATAGTTGCGCTCTTTGATGCAATTGTGAATTTCTGTCAACAATCCTTGCGAGAGAATGAGATAACTGTGTCCGAAAGAATTTGTCAACACTAACAACGCGTCACGTTTGGTCGTGCTTACTCGGTGTCAGTTGAGTACCTGTCGAACCTAAACCACGGGACAGTATTCGGGATGCGGATACTCTGCAAAACGGTCATGATTTCACTCCCAAGGCGGCTGACTCTCTGAAGGCCCCAGCGTTCATTGGTTTGCTGCCCCAAAATGGCGTAGTAACTGTATACAGTTCAGATTAAAATCAACAGCTCCTAGGGCCAATTTCTTACGCGTTACGTTGAACGCCAAGTTGGCGCAAAGGATATTTTTTTCCATAAGAATGACATATGGCAAAGTCATTGAGTTAGACGCACTTCCAAAATACCAATTGGTGATTCTGCAGACCCAGAACTATAAGCCCCGCATCAGGTGAATACTGAATGAATATACTGACGCGAATGAACCATCTGGCATTTGTGCGATTTGCCACACGTCGTATGGCAAAACTACGTTGCTATCGAGGACTTGAACCCTGCAGTCATCACGCGAGGTCAGATACTTTCCAGTGTTCATGTTCCGTATCGTAATAAGGAGGCTGGACTGCCCCTTCATCGGTTCCACGAGCCAGAGCCCCTGGAACACTGCCGAGCTATTCGGCGAAACGTTGTGATCCCACGCAAACTGGTCATCCAGTGCTCCAAAATCTAGTGGACAAAAGTGCCACACGATTAACAGCAGCTTCGATGGCTGTCTGAAAAGAAGATACCCACTTTTAGAGACGCCTTCCAGGAAGCCCACATCCGCGTCAATATGCCAATCAAATGCTAGGTAATGTAATACGCTCACCGCCGAGAGAGAGGACACCCATAACGTCCAAATTCTGAATAGTATCTGTGTGGTGAATCGTGATGGCAATAAGCAGGGATAAGCGTCATAAAGGACAATGAACATATAAACACCACGGATGATCGACATGTTGTAGATGGGGCACAATGGAGGCCTGCACGGTGTGTGCACTGTGTTCACTGCTGCCGTTCAGGGTTGGGATAGACAGGGTTAAATGGTCTCAGACTCTGACTCTCGGTGGCAGGAAGAGGCAATGCATCCGAAAAAATGAATCGTCACTCACCTACTAGTCAGTAGAAGGCTGTCACACAGCCGTTTCCGAATCCTTGGTTTCGCCCGGTGTGTTCCTATCACAGATACGATGTTTGCGGGGAATTTTCACTTTGATAGACATGTTATCGATATTTTTACCACACCTTGCGTCTGCAAGACAAGTAATTATGCAAGGCGATGCCACAGAGGAAGCTCACTATCATCAGGGTCGAATGTTTCAGAGAATCCTGCGTGGATACCAGCAGGATAAAACAGAATACAGTGGAAGGAACGGTTGCGAGATAAATAGAATGTGTGCCACACGATTAGCAGCAGAGAAAATGTCAACGGGATCATGGTGGGCTCAGGAGTCAGTACCATATAAGTTACAAGATAACAAAACAAGCCTGCCTCTGCCACCTCGGTCAACGAATAGGCTTCACCGGCAGCCGCCATGCGCGCAACTAATGGTAACAACTTGAAGGAATGAAATCAAAATCGCTCATTGATCACGGCCTCTGAGCTTCTCCGAGATGGCACCTACTGCGCTAACCCAATCCCAGGTTCAATTGGACGCAGATCCATCGCGATCCAGAAAATCCGACACTCGACATATGAGGTACACAAAATTATAGAGGCACAGACCATGACAATTAATACTAAATGTTCTAAGTCACCTTAATTTGCTGGACCTCACAAATAACGCTTTTTAGCTTGATATAAGGGTGAGCAGACATCTTAGGTACCGCTTGACTATATTGGAAAGGTGGGAGTAATCGTGTCGGAAGCCTGGGTTCCACTGCACGGTGGCTGGTCAATTCTACATTACCGAATCCCGATTACACTTGCAAATATCCTTGCTGTTCAATAGTCCTGTGCGTCCTTGTGAAGTTGGAGCATTAATTGCTTTACCGCTGGGCCTGGTCTATGCCACCTACGACATCCTCTGATCCTTGGCTTGCCACGCGCCGGTTTGGAATAGTTATTGACGCTGGCTCGTCAGGTTCAAGGCTTCAGATATATAGCTGGAAGGATCCCGATGTGGTGCTTAGCGAGCAGGGAGATGATGTACGGGATAAATTACCCAAGGTAGAGAAGGGTGTTCAGGAAGGAGAGGATTGGATAATGAAGGTTGAACCAGGTACATGTCTGATGCTCTACTCGGGTCATTCGACTAACTCTATCATACAGGCCTTTCTACATTCGCTGACAACCCAGAGGATGTATCCGAATACCTTGCGCCTCTACTTAAACATGCCCGTTCTCAGATACCTCCTTCCCTCGAACCTGAAACTTCCCTTTTCCTCCTTGCTACCGCCGGTATGCGCCTTTTGACACCGGTGCAGCAAGCGCGGGTGCTCAGTGCCACATGTAAGTATCTCAAAAGCGCCTCGAGCTTCCGGATAGACGGCGAGTCGAAAGACGGTCCGTGTGGGTCCAGCGTGCAAATTATCACTGGCGAGGAGGAAGGCTTGTATGGATGGATAGCGGTAAACTATCTCATGGATGGGTTTTATGGAATGGATAAGAAGACGACCTATGGCTTTCTGGACATGGGGGGCGCTTCGACTCAGATAGCCTTTGAGCCATCTGATACGCTGTCGGGAGACAAGGAGAACCTTGTCGATGTCCGGTTACGACTACTTGGCGGAGACGAAGTCAACCACTCGGTATTCGTTACGACATGGTTAGGCTATGGCACCAATCAGGCACGAGAGCGGTATGTGGCGAAGACCGTCGAGGGTTTCAAAGAGACTTCGCTCGAGACCTCAGAATCTCATTCCATACCTGACCCGTGCCTCCCGAAAGATCTGATCCTTTCCGAGGAACTTCCTCAAATTGATGGGTCGCATTCCACACATCAACTCACTGGGATAGGCTCTTTCACCCAATGTCTGGATCGTACTGCTTCCCTCCTGAACAAAGACGCGCCTTGTAATACTGCTCCATGCCTTTTCGATGGGGTGCATGTTCCTGCGATAAACTTTGCTTCCTCCCACTTCATCGGTGTCTCCGAATACTGGTATTCATCCGAACACGTCTTCGGGCTCGGCGGCCCGTATGACTATGTGCAGTACGAGCGCGCTGCGACAAAGTTCTGTGGGATGGATTGGGGTGGTATAGTTAACCAACACGAGTTGTCGAGAGCGCAGGGTATACGAGGCGGTGATGGGGAAGTTATGAAAAACGGAGAGGTCATGGAGGTCGGGAAGTGGGGTAAGAACGTGGAGCTTCCGAGGTTGCAGATGCAGTGCTTCAAGGCTGCTTGGATAGCCAATGTGCTGCATGAAGGAATTGGGATTCCTCGAATTGTAGACCCGGGAGGAAACTCAACCACGAGCGGTGAACAAGTGGAACACCAAGCTGAAACGAAGGGTTTGGGAAGACCTGTGTTTCAATCTGTGGACTCTGTGGGAGAGATCGCCATTAGCTGGACGCTGGGTAAAATGGTGTTAGAAGCAAGCAAGGAAATCAAACCGTCTTCAAGCAGCAGCAGACCGCTGGCTGATCCTATAGACGGTATTCCTGCTAGTACACCCAACCCTCCTATCAAGCCCATTCGACCGTTCTGGGATATCGATGTGTTGGAAGACCACGTTTCCCCACACCTGCCAGCATCACTGACCCGCAAATCTTTAGGATTTTCACCCATCACCATGCTCTTCTACGTCACTGTCCTCATTGTGGTGGGCTGCATTGTCTTCCGCCTACGACATCCATTACGCGTTGCTCGGAGGCGCGTCTTACGTAGCTCGTTCAAACGTGACTTGCATGGGGCCTACGCGATGGAGGAAGGAGCGGCGATATCACGTCCTCCGTCACCTTCCTCTTTTCTCCCTCTGTCCCTGTTACGATCCCTGCGCCGCCTTGTCTCCTCCTCGACATCATCATCACGTCCGCGTTTGACTCCCATTTCGACATCGCTTCATCCGCCACCAACCCGACACTCTCAAGCCTCAACACATACACCTCCCTATCACAATACTTCAGACGGGTTTAGTACGTCTACTTCTACATCACATACTCTTTCGCGCGCGTCGTCGCCCATAAATGCTACCGCTCCCGACGACACCAGAAAGAACAGCGTATCTTCGGTTTCTTCCATCAACCCACGTTCGCGAAACTCATCGCATATGAACTTGACCCTATTTCCAAGACCTCTTTCTCGTGCAAACAGTGTATTGCAGTTATCCGATGAGTGATTGGATATTGGACAGGACGTTGGATTAGTATTATTATTGTTGATTGGATATCTCATTGTGGTGTTTGTGGTACGATTTATACCACGCGTACTTTAGTGCTTGGAAACGATGTACTCAAGCTGCCGTCGACTTACTATTACCGAATCCTTTAAAATTATAGGAGATATATCTGCGCGAGTAGTAGAGGTAGAATTCTTGGCCAATGGCGTTGTTAAACAAATGTTCAGTCTCGAGATGAGATGTTCAGAAAGCATCAATTTATTCGAGCTGGAGGTTGATCATATGGAAGCTTTTTGGTGTCCTAGAGACTAGCCGCAGTTCAACGTTAGACTGGTCAGTGTAGCACAAATTCAGCCAAATTGACCCTGGCAGAATTTACCCACCTCAAATTCCTGGAACCCCTCGACGTTTAACAGCCTTGTCTGTCGGTTAGATCTAGAATCTAGAACTTACACTAACCTCTTTTGTCGATGCCTAAAAAGTAAGTTATGTACACTTCTGATGAGTCTGCTAGTACTGTATTACCTGGCAAAAGTCACCTGTTCCTTCTTCCCTCAACAGCTCACCCGAAGTTGCCTGGTGATCCCTCAACTTCTTGACTCATAATGCGGCGTTCTGAGGAGTAGGAAGCTCCGAATCGGACATGAATTGGAAAGGGAAACAAGGCAACCTCGACAGTAAGTGATGATTCCTGAACTGGCTTTAAGACTATGATGTACAGGTTGACAAGTGTTTCGAAGGAGCAAGTCGGAGATCTAGGTCTCCCGCGAGTGGCCTCGCGTCTCGATCGGATTTGCGGTTTGACTGGGTAGGAATAACTCTTTCCCTCGCAGTTCGTTTCTCACGAACAAACCTATACTTAGTCCCAAACATATTGAATTGGACTGCACTAGATGTGGCTCTTGTGCAGCGTGTGCACTGACGTGGCTGCATTACACGCGTGTCGTTCAACTAATAAGGCTGGTCTGGCTCTAATTATAATGCACCCCGTACTTCCCATTTAGTTCGAAGAAATCGCAAGCCCAGCGATTGCGCCAGTACCGGTTTCAACGTCCATGGCAAACATCCAAGATGTATCGTCAACCAAACCGCCCTCTGAGCGTGCACCGCTCCTTCCAGAACGGCAACGTGCATTGTCGTACGGTGGACGTCATTTTTCCCCATTGACACTTCTGATTCCACTAGCTATCGCGACACGCCTTACTACGACACTTCCTTCAACGACATTATTGGGCGTTGTCCAATCAGTCATTTGTCGGTTGTGGCTTGCGACCAATGGCAACTTGCCACCAGACGGGCAGATGTCTGAAGAACTATGCGCAGTTCCAGAGGTGGAGAAAACATACGCCGCAGTCATTTCAGCCTTGCTAATCTTCGATGGGCTTGGAGGTGCGGATACTGCTGAATTTTATGCCTAATATAACATCCAACAGCCATGGTCGCATGCAGTGTGATTAGCTATATTAGCTCCAGGCGCGGAAGAAAACCTGTCATCCTCGGCCTAGTTACCGTTAGCTTTTTTGGATATTCTCTTCTGGTCTGCTCCCAGCACCTGCCTGGATGGCTAGAAGCATGTGTTCTGATCCCCTCCCTTTTCGTGCAAACGTTCAGCAATGTCTGGACTATGACGTACATTGTGAATATCTATACCATTGATATCTCCAGCGCTGAGGACAGGTAATGTGCTCCTATAATAATCACTTCTCTTTGGACTGACTAGATACTCGAGAACACCCGTTTTGAGTGCCGTTAATGGATGGGCTACGCTAGGTAAGCACCATTCTCTTGATTGACACAATCTTTCTTAATCTTTATGTGCAGGCCAAACAGTCTCCTTTGCTATTGGTGGTTTGTCACTACCGAGACCAACAACCCGCTAGTCGTTTATTACATCTCTATCTTCATCCTCGGGGCAATATTCGTTTACGTCTTAGCTTTCCTCCCCGAATCATTTCCTGAAGAGAAACGCAATGAACTGCGTCGCCAGCGCCTCGATCAGCAGAATGTAGAAGAAAGCGCTCATCAAAACTCGTTGAACCGCTTCATATCCACAATAGCCGTTGCGTTCGAACCTTTGAAACAGCTGGTTCCTACCCGCAACCCGGATGGCAGACGAAACTGGCGAGTTGTGTATTGCGCAATCCATATCATCATCGCGATGCTGGCGTCCACGTATGCACCGGTAGCCCTTGTGTTGTTGTACACAACGAAGTACGGCTACAACCCTGCACAGGTAGGCTGGTTGCCATCCAATGGAGCTTCCCACTCATGCGTAATGTAGACCGGAATCGTGCTAATGACACTGAGCTTGAGCGCTGTGTTCTCTCTTACATACATGATACCCTCGCTGATTCGTGTATTGCGTCCAATGTATGCCAAGAAGGTCGTCCTCCCCGAAGATCAACAGGGCACCGGCGATGACACTGTTGTATCTACATCGACCGACCTTCTCGATGTCCATATCGCCTTCATCTCCTGGGTCGTCTGTGCTGTTGCGTATATCATGGCGGCTGCAACGACGACTCGTATTTTGCATCTCATAGGTGCGAGGTGATGCTAAAAAAGCGGGGATGTCTGTGCTGATGTTATGTGAAGCGGTGACCGTCCTTGGGTTCGGTGCAGCACACACTCCCATCTTTCGAAGTCTCGTGGTGTCATCGGTCGACCCCTTAAAGCAAGGTGCGCATTTTTGGAGGCGCAGACATCCGATTGACACCTCACAACCCGCTTTGAACAGGAGAGGTTCTAGCTGCTATCGAAATGATGTCAAGCATCGGAGGCTTCCTATCTCCTGTCGTCATGGGCAGCATTTTCACTTCGTGAGTCGATTGGTTCTCCATCCCACCTGGTTTCATTATTTTCTCCAATTCAGTACAATATCGAATTACCCGATGTTGGTATTCTATATCCATGGGGTAAGCTATCTTTGCACATCACTGTAGCATATCGGTTCAACGTGTTCACCGCAGGCGATCGTGATCACGGCTGCGTCGCTACTCTTCCTCATCAGAGACTCCGACCGTTATCAGAAGCCACCACATACACAACACTAATGCATGAACTGCTAACAACTTTGCTATAGATTGGATAGAATTGTCCGACAAAGGGTATTACATCGCGATGCACATAAATCTACATAAATACCGTGATTTTCAATTCATGTGTTGATCTGTATTCCTGGTCTACATAGAACGGCTTAACGGCGATTTAGCCATGATATTTACCCCCAGGGGTACAATGGAACCTTCGGCTCCATCGTCTCCTTGAGACAAAGGTACCAGGTAAATTTGACGGTTTCACTAGATACAATCGTGAGCGCATGTAGCTATCGAAAGGACACAGCTTGTCTGCTTGGAGAGAAAGTCTACTTACATTCCGTCTGTCCATTATTGTTTGTATCGTCTCTCTCCCCCCTTGCTCCCAATCATCCCAACAATGACTGAGAATAACGGTATCCCTCCCATAGTCTTGTTCGCCATGACTACCCCGAGGGAAATCACGGCCGCTATGTACTTTGCCTTTGTCTTTGCCACCATGAAATACACGATGCCATTTCATAACTCCCTCTTTCGTGAAGCCAAGTCTCTCAGCAGCACGAATAGAAGGGGCGTTCACGGAACTGCATTGCCACTGAACTCTTCGCAGCCCCAGCCCACCCTGTGATGGCAATTCCAGCGCATACTGCAAAAGAAGCCCAACAGCATTGGAATTGACGTGCGTTCTTTGAAAAGGGGGAAGGATAACGATATACCCTATTTCTGTGCATAGATTCGCAGAAGAAGAGTTCATATAGGACATGATCCCGGCCAGTTCGCCATCCGCATCTGCCGCAGATGATGGTTTCGTTTTATCTATGATGGCAAATAGTACCATTCCTGGGTCAGGATCGACTACGGCCTGGAGAAAATCGGTATCAAAATCCTGCGCGGTTTGGAATGGGCCAGCAGGCATGTGTGCCCACAGCTCCGGGTGAGCTGACGCGATGGCAGAAAATGGGGATGAATGAATTGATGGCTGAAGTCAGTTACAAGGATCAGTGTTGCCTGATGTTATCTGATGATAATTGGGCTTACATTGAATGGAGTCATCTTCACGCGTTCGTTCGATAACTCCTGCACCGGGAAACAGAAATTGAGGTCCCTCGAGAGGGCCATGGTTGATATATTCTGGTTTGACGAAGAGGGTTGAAAACTGTATGTACTAATTGATGATCAGAGAAATGTCAAAACCTACATACGGTCCGGGTGATGAATCAGCGTGGGATCCGAGCGTGAGCGACGTATTCACCACACTCACGACCGGACCGAAGGGAATGAGCAGATATCACCGCGAGCAGTTCGTGGTGGACTGTACTATAGGTAGATTGCGGACATCTCTGCCCACTGAGTCAGGTCGTCTGGCCACGGGGCACAGATCATGCTAAGCGGCAACTATAATACTGTGTCATTGGAACGCATACTTAGAGGATAAGTACAGGAGCAATTTATTCAAGCAGCTTCAGAAGGAAACGTAATAAGCACGCAAATTACTTTTTTTAGGTCTTCCGCACTCAAAAAGGCAATCCTCCACTGTCACGCTGAAAGCTTGAGGTCAACTTCGGAATTCTGTCATACATGGCCTTCCTGGCCTTGATTGTATTCGTTAGATGTTGTAAGAGTCATCTTTATTCGCAGTGGGAAGTAACAAAAACTGACTGAGATCGGTTGAACCCCCTCCTCCATGTAGATGCCAGTGGCCACAAAGAAAATGTGGCGCAAAAGCATATATGTGTGGAGACCCGACGTGTCTAACCACCAATCGAGTGCAACCTCTATCAGAAGTCTTTCGAACAGCAATCGAAAATACTCCCATGACGCAAAAGAGTAGAACCAGTGAGTGAAATCCGATGAGATCCTTCGATCGCATTTCCAGACTCTTCTAGAGCACGCATGCCAAAATTTCATTACGGTCAAATTACGGCTCAAGACACCCAAAGTCATTGGTCCTCAAGCCCCTGAGCGTCGTGCACTGCGTTATACATAGTCGTCAACGTTTCGTTCGATCGTTGAGGGGATGCAACTATCGCGATCTACCAGCGAACTCAAGCTGTCATGAAGCGGTTGTGCACAGTTCGATCGAGGCGGTCCGTTGGAGTGTTTTACATTTCGAACCGTTGATCGTTCTTCGCACATTCCACACGTTGCGACATCCGGACCACCTATCCGTTTCGGATTCGAAGAACTGCCTTAACCAATGAGATGGTATGCATCACAATTGTCCGCGAAGACTCAAAGTCCTCGAGCTCAACACAACGTGATAGGAACAAGTACCAAGCACTGAATTCTGCTCCCATTTGAGGGAATCGTCCAACCATCCAACCGTTTCTGGAGCACACCCCGGTGCTGGCACCTTTCAAGTGAGATGCACTTACGGGCATCAATAGGGTCCTCGTACTTCTTGCACAGTTCAGACCATATACTTACTTTACGCCGTCTTATCTCGAGCGCCCTCCGTTTCACGCAACGGTTCTATCTCCCCCACACACCCGAGCTTGGCAAATCGCGCAACGAACTCGTACTCGGCAGGATCCATTCACCCTTGCTTGGCCTGATGTTTGCGGCAGACATTCCGAACATCCGAGGAGACATCCCTTATCCGCACCACCTGTCATCGATTCATCTTTGGTATCTATGGAACCGCAGGGCGAACGTCATGGATGCCTGTAATAGCACTTCTCGATAGCCTCGTCGATGGCCTCTAGACCTTCATGAAGCAGCATGTCCCTCGCACATGATCACGATCGGATTCGGAACTCCTGATCAGACAAATAACATAAAATGAGCAATAGTAGTCCATCCACGTTCAGTGAGTGTGAAAAAGTGTGTGGTATGGCGGAAGGCCATTGGTTAGGGTCGTGATTTAGCACGTCAAAGAGAGTTCGCGAGTTGACAATTAATTTGACGGTTTCTCCGTGCTGATGTGCTTCGTTAAGGCGGAGGTTGTTTTTATTAATGAATGACATGTGTATTCACGCATCTGCTGCATCACGTTCATGCTCGACGTTACGAAGTATCGTTATTGCGACCCTGCTAGAAGGGATGCAGGAGTGGTATGAACATCGGAGGAGGTAACGATCACAGGATGAGAAATGAGGTGATGGTAAGAACATGGACACCCAGAGCAAAAAAGAGTGAAAAATTAGAGCTACAGTGCTGTTAGTATCCTACAATGCGAGGGAAATGCATATGCGTACACATGGATGCATGTTGTGTATCCGAAGTCTATCAAACCGACAAATGTAAAGCAGGAGAGCGTCCAATGCAAAAACCTTTCAAAAAAAATCATCATCATCCGGCATATCAAAAGTGTCACGACCGCCGTCGCGTATGACCGTTCGTAGACGGGTCTAAAGAATGACGTCGTCGTAGCTTGGTCTTTGAAGAGAGTGTCGGGGGTTTAGACACTCTCGATAGATCAGATGCAAAGCTGAAAAGCCTGCTAAAAAACTGTTTTTTGAATCCTGTGCTGCTAGATTGAGGAGACGAGGGAGATTTAGTGGTTGACGTGGCCGTGTAGAGGGAAGGTGCGGGTCCGGGCTGAAAAAAACACACAGTACAGGTCAGAAAAATGAAACAGCGATGACAAGAGATAAGCACTTTGCTGGTGACTTACTAGGACCTTCACCTTTTGGCCTGGAGTGGGTATGACGTAGTAAGTGCTGCCTGAGCCGCAGCTGTCGGCCTCACTTATCGGGGAAGGGGCCCTCGGGCGATCTTCCCTTGGAAGGGGGCCTCTCGACCCATATCGTGCCTCTTCATGGATAGACGCGAGATGACTATGGACGGTGGGGTATGGGGCAGGAGTGATACGAGGGTATTGCGGAAACCCTGAACCCGTGGGCGCAGACACTGTGTACGTCATGCCTGGTGCCTTAGTTGGGGCATAAACGATTGTTGGAGGCGCATAATGATCGGAAGTGTGATGAGAGCCGGGTGCATATACGATCGAAGGTGGGGGCCGATTTCGCGAATGCGAGTGCGCGGGGTGATGCTGCTCATATTGTCGAGGAATGGGTTGTGAATGAGAGTAGGTGACTGGTGGGGCAGCAGGAGCGTGACGGCTGGGGGCGTAGCGTGGCGAAGGTGTTGGCGGAACTTCTACAGCGCTTTTGTGGGGCGGAGATAGTAAGGGTTCGGGTCGGTAAGGCTCTGAAGCTCTACGGGGCCGATATTTTTCGTTTCTTGAGTCATAGGGCGTGGCATGTGGGTCAGAGGAAGGATTTGTATTTCTTCAGGTTCCAAATCTTCAGGGTCTGCATGATATAGATCTCGTGCTGAGGAGTGATGATACCCAGTGTGTTCTGGGTGGCGAGGAGCCCGAGTAGGGTACGCATCAGCAGCAGACCTCGAGCGGTCATGTGCATGGCGGTGATGGTTATGAAGATGAGGACGAGAACTAGAACTATGGCTGCTCCCTTTATGAGAGCCACCATTTTCATAGTGCCAGTGTGAGATTGGAATATCTCGTCCATCCCCATATTTCAACATCATCTTCGGAGGTAGAGAGTGGGAACTGCCGTTGTCTGATTGGCGTTCTTCGAGATCTTGTATGTCACTAGCGACGGATGGAGGACTCTCTGGGGAATAGAACTGGGAATGTAAGGGTGAGTGCGAATGAACCCAATGCTCAGTACGTTCCCGAGAGTTTCTGAAGACCTGGACGGCCTCTGGTGAAGCTGTGTACTCTGTCATGAAAGGAGGTTGTAAGAACCAACCAGATCACTCTGTAGTACAGAGGAGGACGTCGAGTTAATGAGCCACCGAAGCAAAAAGAAAGAAAAGATATGACTCATTAGCGGCGCAGGTTTTTATATAATATGAGACCAGATCCCATGCCAGTTACGGGAAGCGATGAACACTAGTAGGGGCTGGGATCTCGCTATCCCAGCTGGGTTGCGAGAGATTTGCTCGCCATGATTAGACTTGAAGCGACTTATTTCCGTTCCGTCCAGTAAGAAATTTGGCAGATTATCGGGATATTATCACGGTTTCGTCCAGGAAACGTGTTTGCAGCGAGGCAGCCAAGAACAATGCCAAAATCCATAAGCTATCCTCTAAGAAAGGGAGAGATGCATACGTCAAGTTCCTGGCAGGAACAAAATCTTAGCAATCCTGTAGGTCTTCCAGTGCGATGCGGTATAGCACTGATCCACTAACTTTCTTTCAATCCTTCTGTGGGTTTAGTTCCGCAGCCGCACGGATTCAGTTGACACACCCTTCTTTACTCCTCAGTTTCCCAAAATGTCGACCTTGTCTGTGAGAGCATAATCATATCCGCACGGGCTGTGGCATACTATCAGGAGTTAGAATGATGACCGCCGTAAGCGTCGAACAATGGCGAATTCCTAATCTGATTGTGATCACTTGTATCAAACTCTCAACTTTTTATTAAGTTTTGTTACCAAGAACGGTGACCGTCAGGATATAGCAGAGCCCATTAGAATATTACGGTACGCATAGCTTTAAAATCATCAATACCCACGTGAGACCCAGACCCAAAGAACACTTCTTCTTTCCCTTGCACTCACATGCTTCTACCCATGACCGTTCCGATAGCATGGCGGCCAGAATAGAGGGGAGAGAACTCTCACACGCCGGGACCTGCGAAGGGGCAACTCCAGTTGGAGACTCGGAGGGAGAACCCACTGGAGACACTATTGTGCTACTTAGTCCAGGCGAAGTGCAACCATTAGTTGCAGGCGTCGTCGCGGCCGAGCCCGAGGCGTCTGTAGGCATGACAGCAGGTGCAATAAAACCGGCCCCCTGTCTCCCCCTGTACCTGGAAGGTAACACGGTTTTTTCCTTTGCTCATGGACGGTGTATGTGCCAAGATTAGCCCGACGTCATTTGAAATAATACACATCTCGACGATCGTCCCGATCAGCGGATGCGTCCAGCGGGGGAACTGTACCTATGCGATAGTGAAGGTCGACACGAGTCCACGACAATCAGAGAAGTTCATCATCGTTGAAAGAAAGGGGCACATCAAATTACCTGTACAGGCTCCTCGTTGGCGAAGCTCCACCGTGAGCTTACCCGGCAACATTCCTATGTAGTTTGATCGTCTGCCCCTGCACCGACAACATTCATGGGTTGCCGATCGAAACCAGGTATGCACAGGGAAGTATCAGCCCTGCAGACAACAGTCATAGCCGGCGTTCATTTTTGGATGAGCACACTTTGCAGGAATAGATATCAAAACGCACGTTATAATTATCAACGCCCAAGAAGTCCTGAGATGTGACACCACGTTGGTTATTTCTCACTGCGAGTGAAGTAACGTACGCGAAATGAGACGACGAGCCTGAGTGCGGAAATATTGAGCAACGAGTACGCGCGGACAGCTCGAAACCTACGATGCGCAAGACTCGTGCAAAGACTTGTTAATTTTATTTTTCCAGGAGGATGCAGTGCGCACTGGGCATGATGGTTTCCCTTGAATCGAGTGACGTCCCATGATGGAGATCCGAATTGTGTGAGCGATTCACTGGACACGATGGGACCTCCTTGCCTTCGTGGTACCAAGCCAGGAAAACATGGAGCTCAACTAGGCTTAACTGTTATCGTTCCTTGTGAGATATTTCCAACCACTCGCCGACTTGTATTCTGTGAACTCACCAGAAGGCATTTCCAGCCATGCCTTGCACTTCTGATGGAAGAACTTGAAATTACAACTCCGCGAAGTTCGAACTTACTATGTAGAGAATTGAGAGACGCAGGCCAGCATCCACGTTCAATCTCGTGGTCATTCTTCTCAACTCTGTTCTCTATTAACTACATGCGCACATCTAAATACTGTATCGTTATCGCCAGACAATTATTATGGCACTCCAAACCACTTTTACACTGATTATTCTGGAAACCACCGTGATTCTTTCGGAGCCCGAAGCACACTGAATCCTATTATATTAGGAAATCTGTCTCTGGCTGAGTAGTTGCTGTACTACATGATCCGCACAAATCATGGGCGACTTGCTGAGGCTTAAGGCCGTGTACCCTATAATCCTGTCCTCAAGATTATTGTCCGCTGGTCTCTGGAATGTGGGCTGGGCCGTTAAAGGTATCTTGCAGGATCCCGGACTAGTGTCTATCGTTGGGAGGCAATATTTACAGAGTATTTATGTATGCTGCCGTCGACCACCCTCATTCACCAAGTGGGCAGCAGCTTCGCATACTCAGAGTCCCCTATACTGAATACGCGTGTTGTCATGACAGCCCCCAGTACTTGCCGAAGGATCAGACCCGGGTTTACTTATTTGTGACCTTTGTGAAAGAGCCTGCTTTAATACGGCATACGGGATCTTAACGGCATCAATACTTCACCCGTGTAAATTATAAGACTCTGTAATTAGCAAGCATGGAGTCAGTATGATCATGTATGAGGAAAGACAGTTTCGCCCATATCGTACTCTTCGGAATGTACAGTACAGTATTCTGCATTCCGCATTTACACATCATTATTCTTGGAAATTGCTTGGGGCAGACTCACCCACATTCTCCTATCAGGGCATTTGGATATTGATGTCCTTCCCTCTCTCATTCATTTTTCTATCTCGGGGCCATGTTATATCTACGGACAAGGAATAAGTCTTCAAGTTTTCAAATTCTCGATCCGTAGGATGGGCCACAAGATGGGCCAAATATAGGCCACAACCCTTGTACCCAGATGCCCTTTTCTAGGAGCGAGCCGTGAAATTCCAACCAGTACTTACTGCTGCTCGCTGTCCATGCAGCTTGAATCTTGCGTATTCTTGCCAATATACTGGCTGCGCTAAGTAACTTGAAGGCCTCCGTGCGACAAATCGGGCATCCCAGACCCGGGGTTTCGAGTGTATTAGGTGAAGCTTGTGAGCACCTTATGTCTCGATAGGATGTAGTGAAACAAAGCACAGTGAATGGGAAGGAACATACCCCTCGATCATAACAACATACGTAGATCATGCGGCAAAGAGATTTCATAACAAAAACAACATGTAACAGGTGAAAGACGAAGCGCGTCCATCACTCAGCTCTTCTCTTCCGCTGCTATAAAGCGTCGTCTAGATTTTGTTGGGTGAAGTCTATAGTTCATGCTTGCCGTGTTGGTATGTTCAAGCCGGAAGGGAGTCAGCCGGGAGTGATAAACCCACTGCCTCCAGCTCCGACGCCACTTAGGCTTTCCATAGCATCTGAGTAACCTGAAAGATACGTCAGAAAGGCCAGTCAAAAGAAGTACGCTTGCTTGATATTTGCTTACCAGGCACTAAGATCAGCGCATCAAATGCCTTATGTAGATCTCCATAGAAAGCATAGGCATAGCATTGTTCTCCGTAGCCATATTCATCATACTGATAACATATTCTTTATTAGTGTCGTTGGCCATGTCTCCATGGCTCAAATCGTAAATCGGATCAGGCATACGCTGATAGTAGCGGGTAACAATGTCAACTTTTCAGCTTAACATTGCCCGGAATTCATGATGCACGTACAATTTGCTGGACGCGAAGTGTGTACATTCCTAAGTCAGTAGCGCGATCGGAGTCAATATTTGAAGCTTTGGCGGCCTGTCGGCGTTCAACAGCGCCCTTGCACCGCGGTTCGTGGTTGACCGAGATCCGGAATCGTCGTTTACATCCTCGACTTTTGGTAGTTAGGCGCCGTCAAGATCCGGAAGAGAAACACACTGACCAATCAACCAAGTAATCAGCCTGCCCTCGAATCGCACGACTAAGAGACTCAAAATCAAGGTCGCTCCAAGCTCCGCAAATGTGACATTGATGCATCGATGGCATTGGCTGTTCAATGACAACCCTCATGACAATCTTCGTGCCCGCTTCAATTTTCGGCCATTCATGGATCGTCAATTGGGTTGCTTCTGTGCCCTCGTCAATGCACAAATCATACCGTCCTTCCTTCATATATCCTTTCTGAACTTGAGCTTCGATTGAGTTGCGTTCAAATAGAACTTCGAGCATCTTATTGAGTTGCTAAAAGAATCCGATGAGTAAGATTCCTTAAGACATAGTTTCAACCTGGCGAGACGGACCTGAAATGAAGTGCAGTAGTCCACCAGTATTGGATGTTCGTGTCCTGTCGCGTCTACCAGCGTCACACAGCCAATCATCATACTTCCAGGTAACTGCAAAGCAGTCCGTCCCATCAGCTGACTCTGATTGACTGTGTCCCGGCGCTGTAAGATTGCCAATATTTCTTGTATGTCACGTCGACTTTGCATTTCCGACGACCACTAACCAAGCGGAGTAGTGAGTAAATGCACACGATCTATAGAGAGTATAACGCAACCAAACACTCCAACAGGCAACGGTCGATTTTATTGGAGCATCCAGTTATAACTTGCGTGACGGATGCGTATCCAAGACGTCGTTTGCGCAATGTCATTAGTCGGTCCGAGATGTCGTGCAGTACACTGATATGCGACTCGATGTTAGCTATATTCAAGGAGATATCCACAAGGCGCATACTTGATTACGACATCTCTCCGGGATTTTTCCAGAGGATCCCAAGCAATTGGCGCGTTCGATATATGGCAGATTAGTTGATGAAGTCGTGATGTCAGGAGATTCAGGTCCGCCTTATTCTGAATAGTTGTCTGTGATGCCCTTTGAAATCAAGGGAGGTCTTCACAATCAAATAGGCTCACATCTATTGTCTGAAGGACTGCCAACAATCCACCAATGGCAGCTTTCATTGGAGCACCAGCGATTGGGATTGCCCCTGCGGCGGCCTGTAGCACAGGTAAAGATAGCTGAGCTATGTCCAGAGCTTCACCGAGTACCCGTGAGGACTCGGTGGAAATAACATTGGTTGAGATTCCGAAACCTGGTTCTCTGCTCGCAGACACGGCATGCGCTAACGATGAGTTCGAAGCGGGCGTTGGTGAATGAAAGGCGGTAGAGATACCTAGTACGGAACCAACGCCGTCATGATAAGTGACTGTCGAGTTGGTGTGTGTTCCCCTCTTTTGTGCAAAAGACCTCACACGAAGTACTATAACTTTGGGCAAAACCTTGTCCCACGGAAAGTGCATTTCGATCAAACAGCGGAATCGGAAGGTCAGAGGTTGTGCTACAGACTGAAAAAAGGAATGCGGAGAGACTTACCGAGAGCTACAATATTATATTTTCCAAGGAACTACGCTGTGTACACTGGTTAGTACTACGTACCGTGAGGCTCCCTGAAGCTCTTTTGTAACTCTTCCCGCTACTATGGCCACCCTGAAGTCGACTCCGAACTTCGGACAGACATCGCGCCTCAGAACATCCTAAAAATGCTAAGTCCAGACAGAGATCAAGCCAAATTTCAGCCTCAAAAATGCTAAAATTCGGACAAACCTACGGGGCAGCTTCAGGGGCCTTGTACCGAGTCTAGCACGATGTGCTGGAGTGCATGTGCAGCCTTGCATTCGCTGAGTGTATACTCCTGATGCTAAGGCCGAACTCCGGGACCTTGTTTACTAAATATGTATTTCCCACGGGGACATAACTTTGTCGTCCACTGATTCACTGTTCGAACGTTCAGCCACAATTCCCAATTGAGAGTGACCTTGTAAACAAGGTAACCTCAGGCTCAGACTGTGATCAGACTGAGGTTTGAAACTATAGACAAACGCCCAATAAATTTCACCCAAGGAACCCGGTACGTACCAATTGCAAAAATATTATACATTGTGATAGAATGGGGTAAAACAAAGCACAGCGAAGGGGAAGGAAATTACACAACCTCCATCATAACAACATACGTAAATCACACGACAAATAGATTTCAGCAGAACGATAACAAAGGGGAACATGTGACAAAAGGTGATGTACGAAGCGCTTCATTTATTTAGCTCTTTCGCTGTTGGAAAGCGCTAAGGTTGAAGTCCATGGTTGTCGCTTGTCGCATTGGCGTGTTTTGGCCAGAAGGTACGGGGGAGGGCAGCCAACCGGGGGTTATGAGCCCACTGCCTCCAGCTCCGAATACGAAGCCGCCACTTAGGCCTTCCATGGTGTCTGAGTAACCTGAAAGATGCATCAGAAATGCCGGTCGAAAGTACACCTGCTTGATATTTGCTTACCAGGCACTAACACACTGTCCCAGAACCCATTACTCAAGATGTTCTCCATAGAAAGCATACCCATGTCAGAAGATGGCATATCGGCCATAGTCGGGGGGAAAGTCGAGATATCCGCAACAGGACCCATCTCACTCGCGAACGAATAATCGCTCATGCCATTAGTGCCGTTCATTCCCATCGTTGCGTTAGCGAAGAGCGCAGAATTGTTCAGGTTATTGGTCATATCTCCATGGCTCATGGTATCAGAGTGTTCCCCAGATGATGGAACGTCCTCAGGCTCTTGTGGTGAATCTGTGCGAGCGGAAATCAGGGCGCGCAGAAATGTGCTGTACAGCGCTGGGGTATGATGAGAGTTCACGGCGACTTCTGCAAGGACGTTTGCAACGTCCTTGACGAGGTCGATGATGTTTTGCTCGTTTTCGATGAATGGCTGGAACTCCGGGCGAATAAGCTGGCAATATAAATTAGCGACATGACAAATGACGGACGATGTCATCAAAGTACCTTGAGCAAACTGAGTACTGCGTAAGAGATATATACGAAGTGTGAATCCGGCGAATACTTAAGCAGAATCGGCGCAAGCTCGTCTCGCGCGACAACAGCCACTGCCGTAGCCGAGGTATAACACCGCGAGAAGAAGTGGCCGATATCCACTGCCGAACGCTCCATGGCGTTCTGTAGCCCAAAAGAGTTCACGACCAGCATGTAGTAGTGGAAGTAAAACTTCATTAATGTGCGGGAATGTGACACCGCGACTTGATCGGCTAACAAATGGTAAGAATGATACATAAGCCTGCCTCAAATAAAGGTATCTTACAGGTTGGCATGGGTCGAACAACCGTCCATTCATGTTGCCATGCAAGTATCTGGGTCTCGATAGTTTTAGTGATGATCAGGTAATCGCAGTCGGTCTGTAAACCGGACGGGTTATTGGTGCCTGAATACAGGAAGTCGAGGCTCCTGGATACAATCCGCTGCAATTCCTGGAAGTTGAGGTCAAACTATGCACTCAACTCACGACAAATGAATACGCACAACGCATCCTGCCAAACCTGTGTCGCCTGGCTGTCCAACGGGGGACTTCAACCACTGCAGTGCATTGCGGATTACGAAGCTGATGGGTATGATGATTAGAGACGAAAAAAAGGAAATGTGACCACCTTACTCCTCTTTGATACAATGAGGCTTTCCCATTTGCGAACTCACGCTCCTGTCAAGGGCAAAGCACAGGAGCCATGTTCGCTCACGGTTGTGGACCTCCTTATCCCGAGCCCGACCTTCTGGTGTATCTTGGCTGGTCATCATTGTCTTCCGATGCAGATTCAAGTCCGTCGCCATCCTAAACGATAGATGTCACTACGATGTGTTGATGAGATGAAGAGGCACAAACCTGATGCCCATTCCCAGCAATAACCAAGTCTTGTCGTACTCATAGCGCTCCACGGCGCCGCATCCCCAAAGAGTGAGGAGGAGATATGCCTGCACGATCTCAAGAGATTTATAACCTTTGGCGGCTACGCTAAACGCAAGCTTTTGTGCGAGCTCTGCAAGCTGCTGGTGAAGTTCTGGTCGCTGAGTGTAAAATTTTGATGATATCGCACAAACTGCGGAAGATAAGTCGCCGCACACACGGGTAGAGATGCTAACTTACTTGTTGTGAGTAAAAATGGCGAGCGGGAACAGACAAGCGAGGGTGTGTGGAAGTCTCTATCAAGGAGCTCACAGTGCATCTACAAGAGGATTAGGATACAGCACCGCATGGAGTGATAGCACATAGCACGAACGTTCATATGGTCAAAGAAGCTACCGGCCGATCAGATCGACATCGGGACGTATAAAATGTCATACTTACATATCAAACAGCGCAACGACTTGCTCGGTGCTGACAAAGCTCAACATCTCCGGCTGGATCTGCCGCTCGATATACAATCGTCGCAGGGGAAGTATTGTCATTGGGCCTAGAACATTACAAATTTTAAAAATAGACAACCGTGTGAAAAGGCAGCTACTGACCTGGCCTAAAATAATTATCACTAGCCACGCCCAACTTGTGATCAGGATCAGGATCAGCTGGGCGCGCTGAGAATGAAGATGAGATGCCCTGGGCACGTCGGTTTGCCAAGCTTGCCTCGGCCAGCAGCCCGAGAGGGTTAAGTGAGTTATCAGGAAGGCAATGAAGCTTTGGGGAAGCAGAGGCATTGGCACTCGATGATGGTGGATAAGCAGACTGAGGAGGAGGCGATGGAGTTGCCATAAGGGCCTGGGTTTGTGCTGCTTGACTTGTTGGCGAAGGCGACCTCGATACCATACCGGAAACCATGCTCGGGTTACCGATCGATTTTAAAACAGTATCGAGAGTTTTCTCCATCTTCTTTAGTGAGCGAGTAAGGAGTTCATGTTTTCTTGGACTTCATTTTGAGTGTTGGCCATTTGTGCAAGAGATATGAAACTGAAACATACTTGGTGGACCGTTTGCCTCGATTGGACTCTTCGAATATGCATTCGTGATTTCCAGCAATGCAGCGTTTGCAAGGAGGGCCTTGCTCTGCCCCGACACATTTCATTTTTAGACGCCGACAGACTGTGCACGCGCTAAGGAGCATGGTTACGACTCATAATACCTAAGGAAGTCAAGATGCTCACCGTGAACCCCTGGTGGTCTTTGGCTTCGCCTCGTCCTTATCAGCAGAAGGACTTTGACCGTCCGCGCTGTCTTCTGAGCGTGCCTTTTTCCTGCTGCCCTCGCCCATCGCACCGACTAGGGAAGAGGAAGGTCTCTTCCCATTGGAATTGCCAGGTGAGTAAGACACGTTGTCAGTCGGGGGTGTCCCTATGGTGTCTGATCCTTGGGATGAAGGAGAAGACAAGTTCTGAGGGACTGTGAGGTGATGATTCATGTGCTGCTGAGGCTGCTGATACGGGTAGTATGGGGTGTACAGCGATAAAGTGGGGTCGATTTGGGGGGAACGAGCAGGAGGCATGTTGGATTGATGTATAGCGTGGTCCTGATGGTGCATGGATATGATGTAGTCAAACCGGGCAGCAGGGTCGAGGTAATACTGCGGATAGCAGGGGATAGGCGACAATGGCATTAGCATTATTTCTTGAAGGGGAGATAACATATGATGGGAGCATACCTTGCAAGGTGGACTATAAAACGAGAAACTGAAATTGACAAGAGGGAGGAGAACTAGCTCACGCTCAAAGTTTGTGACGCTCTCAAGCGGAGTAGCGCGGTTCCACACAAGGAACGGACAACTCAACCAAACTGGGGAAGTTGAGTTTTGAAATTGAAACAGTAGTAAGAAAATCACTGAAAGATACTTGCGTGCATGCAACAGATAACAACCGATCTTCCACGCAAACA
Organism: Suillus ampliporus; assembly: GCA_016584345.1. Lineage (NCBI taxonomy): Eukaryota > Fungi > Basidiomycota > Agaricomycetes > Boletales > Suillaceae > Suillus > Suillus ampliporus. Next base: position 22,852 of record JABCPV010000237.1, read on the forward strand.
AGACGAGACCGTCGTCTTACAAACCTAACAAGAATAAAAATCCCAAGGATAATACACTGAATCCGGTGGGAGATTTCAGCGCTTCTTGTCTTTCACCCCCTCTGCGACCTCTTCGCCTCAACCTTCTGCGGAGTTTAAATTCTCTTCCAGGCTGCCGCATGTCTCCGCGTGCTCATTTCTTCCTGCATCCCAGGCTCAGAACTGGCCGTCGTAAACGCGAATGATCCCTTCTCAATTTATTGATCCACCTCTCACCTTGCTCAAATACGGCTATCTCCTCCATACATATTATCTAAGTCTATCCTAGGAAGACCTCACTCGGAAATTAAACAGCTCAATGTCCGTATATCGTTGGAGCTGACCCACCCCTTCTTCTAGAATATCCTGGCAAGTCTGTGCTCCCCCTGACAACAAACCGCATGCGTTCACAGATTTCTAGGAGGTATGTGGTTGCAATTTTTAGTCATAATTTCAGTCTGTCGTCTCATTTTTACAGTCAATCCTGTCTATTTCCAAACCCGAGGTTAAATATACTTATCGTGAGTTAGATACCATGCACTAAGGCAAGTCCACATCTACCGATTCTCCGTGACTCGATTAAGCTTCAATATCGCTTACGGCATTTACACCTCCGACGCTTCAGGAGATGCGACAAGCGTCCCTCAACAATTACGTACCACAAATTATTGAACGGATTGTTCTATCCAATCCTTGGATATGGAACAATACACCGTCCGAGGGATAAAATTATTACACTTGCCAGGCGTTAACGTTGATGCCTTGTAGAGAACCTTCTTACTCTCGAATATTGTCGACCAAGTCGATTGAATGTGCGTTTCCCAGTCGCATCCACGATCGAGACACCCTTCGACTTCGCTGATGTTTCTTTGAACGGGGTTCCGTCTCCACGTTTTCTAGTTCAGAAAGGATTTCCTTGCTGTTCAATTTCACCGTTCTCATGGGCAATCAAAATCAAAACATCCCTTCTTGTCAGAGGTATGTTTTTCTCTCTCTGTTGATTGGCACGCAACACACCTCCGCATTCCGGCTCCTTTTTGGATGTTGACATGTGCTCCCCGCGTGCCAATGATTGATAGCTCGCAAAAGGAAACTCAATGATTGGTTCCTTATCACTTGTCACTAGTACTCCTTCGACACTTTGTTCCGCTCCTGTCGACGTCGGTGCGCTTAAGATGTGTCCCTCAATGTCACCTTCTTTGGAATAAAGATCTTCTGCTATCCACAGTGGACAGGCAATACGTCATTCCGTCTCGCCGTCGAACGGATCTTCGACGACCTGGCGGGCATCAACGTTGTCTCGATCGCATCGTTATACACCAACTACCATTCGTCAGTTGGTCCTCCCGTCCCATTTGCAAGGCACTCGCCCACCCCCGTCTCAATCCTCTTACGTCATGTGCTTCTCAACTTGCGTCATGTACACATAGCTCATGCTCCTATTTTCGGACTGCGTCTACACTCAGCAAGTCAACTCATCGTGGGCGTCTGTGCTCCCATTGGTCTTGTCTCGACTCCTCACCAACATGGCGTCCCTGAAGTTACTAATGCGAAATGGGTACTGCACTCAATCCAGCCTGCGGATCTCCACGACCAAACTCTACTCCAGGAGCCGCGATCGGCTTGGGCGGGAGCAAACAACATTCGATCGTGAGAAGCACTTGTTGGACAATGTGCCATCATTGCTGGTTTTCTGGACGCCACCATTTGATCGTATTGCAAAACATCGGACCTGATTGGTAGCTGCTGGATTGGTATGGCGTCCTGCCTCCATAACAGTCACGTAGCAAGATGGTGCCACCAGATGTGGTGGTCGACATGTCGATGTAGTCATTTAATTCATGTCTATGACCGGCGTTTTATTGCAGACTGTTTTGTTTTTCGCTGCATGGTGATCTTGATATCGCCTTCACGGGGAACTGGTGTCATATTCCTGCTCTTAGCCACACGAAATACAGATCGACTAATTAGCATCAACAGCTCTCAGGAAGCTGTGTTTAACTCAAGCTACACATCCATCCGGTTTCTGGCAAAATACTCGTTTCCAAGGGCCAGTGCCACGAAAAGAGAAACTAAAGAAAGAATAAATTTGCCTGCCCTTCATAGTCTGGATGTGATTACACCGAAGGTCCCGCGAGTGTACATATACAACGTGCCAGTGAAAATGCGTAGTCCCAGTGCTCGTGCCAGATCGGCCGCCTCTAAATTGTCCTTGGCAAATGTGATGACTTCCCGTAGGCATAAGATAAATAAGATAATCACTTCTCAATAATCTGCGGCCCGTAATGCCGGTCTTCACTATGCTCCCTTTCAAATCCAAAATTGTTATCCCCCCTACAATATACTAGGATTGGAGGGCTTGGAGGCACCCTCGTACACTTGACAAGTTGAGGTGTATCCTACCATTTAAAATTAGGTCACGACGGGCGAGCCCATGAGATGTTAGGGGGGTGGATAGATTTGTAGACATGTATACATGGCGGTTCTTAGGAAAATCAAACACAATCATCGAGCTTACAGCGCCCGAGTCGGAGACTTCTACCATTGGTTACCGCTCATTCGGACAAACCTCGGCGGCTTGAAGGCTTCCACTTCCAGCGCTTCAACCCATCGGCCGCCTCTGAATCCTTGAATATCAGATAAAATGATATTAATCTGATTAGTTTATGTTTACATTCTCGTAGGCTATCACGAACACCGTCCGAGTTGAATACAACTTCTACAGGTTCAAAGGGTGTTCCTTGGCATCTGATGTGCGCGTCCAACGATATGCAGTATAGAATACCCATGAATATTCGGGACCGACGCTGGCCAAGCACAACTGCGCCAAGCGTCCAAAGACCGTAGAAGTGGAGGCTTGATTAACGGATAATCGCTTCATGGAAACTACGGGGAATGCCGAGGCCAAAAAATGATCCACGGTAGAGGTTACCTGGGGCCCAATGTTGGTTATCACCACATGGAAAGACTCGTCACTGTCATATAGTCTCCTTGCACAGGGGATAGGGAAGAAACATCCAGGACAGGTGCAACGATGACTGAGACGGGTGATACCGTGACAATTGGTGTACGAGATTCGTAAACCCCCTCAAGATATTTATATTTCTGCGAATGAGATGTTCGGAAGCCATCAAAAGAAGCCAACTAGAATGCTTCTGTATGTGCTTGAGACTTTTGATGGTTAATTATGAGCGTGTGGTGCGGGGTGACATGCTTCGGAAACGAAGAGATATTCGCTTCTTGATTGTTCGGAGGCAGATTTGTAAACCGTTGGCACAGCCTTAGCAAAATGATTGCTTCTAGGAGACGGGCGCCGTCATTGGAACACACGGACTCGTCTGACATCTGCCACAAAGGTGCTTGATCAGCGAGCGTGTGGCATGAATCAGCATGTATACCGCCAAGCACAACGAGTGGAGCCGAGATTAGATCAGGTGCAGGCTTGAGCCTTGCAGTGATTGGTGAGTGGTACTTGGTGACAGCCATGGTAATGGTCTTCGAGAGGGCCGCCATGTTCATGTTATGGAGAGTTTAAATCAATAGGAACGCATACGCCCACGAGGCGAGTTAATGAAATCGGGGAGCTGAAGATGTACTTATTATCTCCTGGTCAGAGCCTGCATTGCTTTCCCTACGAAAGGAGAAGGAACAGCCAAATATTTTACAGAGCGAATGTTCATTCAACCACCGTTGGAGGTATGAACGTGGATTGTGGCTGAGCCTGCGCCTTAGAGCCTCCTAGATCCGTTCGATAAGGAGATTAAATTGGAACGACGACAATCGTAAAGCAGCAGTAACCAGGACACGGCAAGGAAAACCGACCTGGCTCGGTGCCTCCAGACCCGGGGGCCTGCGCAATGTACAGCCCATTGTCAAAAAGCGTAAGATTTTCACTGACGTGTGTCATGAGTGGAAGTGAAAGAACCAAAGGACTGGAAGGTAACAAGGCAACAGCGTCTTGGATACCTCGACTTATATGGTGCTGGAGCATGTCGCGACTCGCGACTCGCGATAGTATAAATTATGGAAGAGGCAACTTTGGCTTTGGAGGGGTTTAGGCGCCCGGCAGGAGATGCCGAGAAGGATTGAATAAAACTCCGCTTGAATATGACCAGGCTTGGTTGTATGGGGGAGGGTGGCTCGGCGACAGCGCGAAACGTTTAACTTTAAGGATACGACGACTTCGGATTCTTCCTCATCGTCATGACCCACCAGCAGCGCCCGTCGCTGGTCCTAGCACCGTCTGTCAACACTACGACGTACGTTGTTCTCCTTACTTCACCTTATCTGACTCATAATTGACGCGTATGCTTGCTAACCAGGGTAGTCACGACCACGACGACCACGACGACTTACCCGCCGATACAGCTGCCACCGCTACCCCCTCCCGCTGAGCCCAAGGACCCTAGAGAGTACCCCCTGCTGCACGCTAATTTTCCTTCATCCCTCAAGAGATTCCCCCTTGTATTTCCTAATGGCTCCCGTGCGACATTCCGCGATGGTGCGGTCGGAGAGGGAGATTTTGAAGAGGAGGAACCAGTTCCAAGCGGCAAGGGCTGGACAATGATAAGGCCTGACTCATCTGGAAGTTCAAGCAAAGTCGTAGGGCTGGCGGAGGCGGTTGAGCGCTATGGCAGGAAACGGTCACACGGCGCTGACCATATGATGGAGGGTGTAGAGCCCACGATTGAGCGCGAGACACATACGCCCCCTCGAAAAAAAGCAAGAGCAACACACCTTCCCCCAATTACTACTTTGAATGCCGCCGCACCTCCATCGCCGCTACCATCTCCTCATGGGTCACCACCACCACAGCCCATATGGCCTTCTGCACCTCCTAGCGGTGCCTCTTCCCCCCAACCTCAGGCACCCCTACAACCAGACCTTGCCCTCACTACCCTTCTTACTCTTCCCTCTCTTTTATCACATTTTACAAGCCTTCCGCAACCACTACAATCACATTTCCTGCTCACTCTCTTACGACATTCTCCCCTACCCGTTTTGCGGACACTGCATTCTATTCTGACTCCGACTCTAGCGCGTGATTTTTTGACCTTACTCCCCCCAGAACTTGCATCCCACGTTCTGAGTTTCCTTCCTTATTCTACTGTAGTGCGAGCATCCAGAGTATCCAAAGCTTGGCGCGCCATTATCGACTCTGATCCTGTACTTTGGACTGATCTGCTTAAAAGTACCAAGATCTGGTTCGGGGGCGTTACCGAGCGAGCTTTTGCGCACTCGATCTACGCCAGGCGTCGCCTCGACCTGCCCCCCACTCCAAAAACTCTTCCCCTCCCTCATCCGTATAAGATGCTATTCAAATCGCGACAACTCACTCGAACTCGATGGGTAGACAACGAGAACCCGAAACATCGATCCTTCCCCGCGCATGGGTCCTCTGTCGTCACTTGTCTTCTTCTTTCTCACGGGCGCATCATATCCGCATCTGATGATCACTCAATTCACGTGTACTCGCCTTTAACGGGTGAACTCCTGCAAATGCTGGATGGCCACGAAGGTGGTGTGTGGGCGCTTGCCGCCTGCAAAGACACGCTCGTCAGCGGGTCGACTGACCGCACAGTCCGAATCTGGAATCTCGCGACTGGTCGATGTACGCATATATTTGGCGGCCATACGAGCACTGTCCGATGTCTGGCTATTGTCAAGCCAGAGTGGATCGAAATTGAAGGCGAGGGTGGTGTCATTACGAGGGAGAAGTGGCCAAAGCGGTCAATGATCGTGACCGGCAGCCGTGACCACTCCCTTCGTGTGTGGACTTTGCCTCGTCCTGGTGATCCTGAGTACAGGTGTTATGGTGCAGATGACTCTGAAGCTGACCCAGCTGATGTATGTTTTATATTAAGCGTTTCGCACTTTCATTTACATTTTATTTATTCGATTTACAGGAGGATGCGGACGATAATCCGTATCATAAAATGCATCTAGAGGGCCACGATCACGCTGTGCGTGCCCTCGCCGCCCGTGGCCGCACCCTTGTATCTGGCAGCTATGACTGCACTGTAAGAATATGGGACATTGTCACTGGCGAATGTAAATGGGTCCTTGTAGGCCACACACAGAAAGGTTCGTATCACAGTATACCTCGAGATCTTAACGCTAAAGCCCTGCGTAGTATATAGCGTTGTTCTTGACATCCACCGCCAGATCGCCTGTTCGGGGTCCATGGATGGCACTGTTCGTGTGTGGAACTTACGAACAGGACAATGCCAACATACCTTGACTGGGCACACATCACTCGTCGGTCTACTCGGCCTCTCCCCTTCCCACCTTGTCTCTGCAGCCGCAGACTCGACTTTGCGCATATGGGATCCTGAATCTGGAGAACTGCGCCACACACTTGCCGCTCATACGGGTGCCATCACGTGCTTCCAACACGATGAGTTCAAGGTGCTCAGCGGATCTGATGGTACGCTCAAGATGTGGAACGTGCGCGATGGTACCGTCGTCCGCGATCTCTTGACAGGCATCCAGGGTGTCTGGCAGGTGGTTTTCGAGGGTCGATGGTGTGTCGCTGCCAGCAATCGGAATCCTACCACAGTACTCGATGTATGGGACTTCGGCACTGATGAGGATGAGTGGATTGGAGAACCTCCAAGTGGTTTCTATGATGACGACACCGAGGAGGAAGATGAGGGTGAAGAGATAGAACAAGCGGATGTGGACGCCATGGACCAGGACCTCGAAGCTGAACCTTCTGAGGATACTGCAGAGCCCGAGGAAGGTCAGGAGAGTGCAGCTGACAGCAGCCAGCCGCTAGCTCCCGAAGTCGATGACGTGCCAATGGAACGGATGGAAGGCGTTGGAGCATCAAAGTGGGCGCCCTCTACCAAACCCGCCGGCCATCAGCGGAATCGCGCAGTCTTTGGCGAGCCTTCCAGCAGAGCGATCCCGCAAGCGATGGACGGTATTCCTTCCCGCTTGCCACCCATCAACGAGACGCCCACGCGCCCCAGAATACGCCCGTCTATGAAGCACAGGCGTTAATTGTAATGCATCCTAAACCGAAGTCGCTCATTCTTTTTTTATTATATCTGGTTGTTTCGTTTATGGCTGGCGGTACATATTTCGTGTGGCATTTTGACATCCGTATGGATGGGGACTCCGATCATGGTCATTTGCAGGTATTCAAACATTTGTATCAGTCGCAATAGAATTATATTTTATCCTGTGTTGTATGTACTTGGACTGGAGGACTTCATTCTTTACTTCCGCGGAGCCAACCACTTGTCCAAACTTTCGACGAGACCTACACCTAATAGAGCGTGAGAAAGTGTTTAATGAGATGCTGAGTGAGGCGGTGTGGCAAGCGCATTTTGCTGCAAACCATAATGGACAGTTTCGATAACTTTCAGTATGATTCTGCTTCATCGTATGGCGGCGCTATCAGCGTCGTAGACGATAATTCCTCTGTTTATACTGCCACTACAAACACTGGAACTCCTGTCGACTTGGAAAGCCTCTCCATCGTAGACGATCGCTCCCAAACATCCTCGCACACTAGTGGACACGATGGGCACCATCATCACACGTCGAGAATTTCTATAGATGAAGACTTTTATGCTGTTCTCGATGACCTCAAAGACGAGGGTGCTATGGATCTTCCTCCTCATGCCTGCAGGTAAGGTCATACGTATTATTCGTGGGACATGACTCAATCCTGCATCGGTTCCGCCCAGTTATTGCGGAATTCACTCGCCAGCGTCCGTCGTGAAGTGCCTTGTGTGCTCTAAATGGTTCTGCAACTCGCGCGGCAACACTTCCGCCTCACATATCGTGAACCATCTAGTGCGCGCAAAGCACAAGGAGGTTATTTTGCATGCCGAGAGCCCGCTAGGGGAAACTACCCCCGAATGCTATAATTGTGGTAGTAAGAACGTGTTCATGCTGGGATTCATCCCTGCGAAGAGTGACACCGTTGTTGTGCTATTGTGCCGGTAAGTCCGCGCCAGGCTAGTACATAGACTCGTATTCATGGCATATGTGCAGTCAACCCTGCGCTGCCGCCAAGGACATGTCTTGGAACGCCTCCCTATGGGCGCCATTGATCGATGACAGGTCCTTCCTTTCATGGCTCGTGAAGCCTCCCAGCGAAAGTGAACAACTTCGGTCTCGTCAAATATCCTTCAACCAGATCAACCGCTTGGAAGATCTCTGGCGTGAAAACGCCAATGCCACCGCTGGAGGACCTCGAGAAGCCTGGTGTCGACGACGAACCGCAGCCTATCCTTCTCCGCTACGAGGACGCATATCAGTACCAGAATATCTTCGGCCCTCTCGTCAAGATCGAGGCTGATTATGACAAGCGCTTGAAGGAGAGTCAGACTCAAACTGATATCACTGTCCGATGGGATCTTGGTCTCAACCAGAAGAGAGTTGCGTGGTTTGGCTTGCCCAAGCTTGAGAGTGGCGAAGTCAGACTTGCGGTGGGTGATGAATTGCGGTTGAGGTATCAGGGTGAATTGCACAAAGCTTGGGATGGGGTAGGCCATGTCATCAAGATTCCGAACAGTAAGCTTTGTGTCTCGGTCGCAGTTTTTGTGCTCATTATTATTTCCTAGACGTTTCTGACGAAATCGGGCTTGAATTGCGAAGGACTGAAGGCGTGCCTACCGATTGCACCCATAACTTTGCAGCGGATTTCGTCTGGAAGTCCACCAGCTTTGATAGGATGCAGTTGGCGATGAAGACGTTCGCCGTCGATGAGAAGAGCGTTAACGGTTACATCGTGCGTTCATTACTCTATCATCTTGACATACCTAAACCTAAACCAATCCCCAGTATCACAAGCTTCTCGGACATGAGCTTGAGCCCCAGGTTCTCCGCACGCAGATGCCTAAGCGTTTCTCTGCGCCAGGTCTTCCAGAGCTCAACCACTCTCAAATGTATGCAGTCAAGAGCGTTCTGCAGAAGCCCATTAGTTTGATTCAGGGCCCTCCTGGTACTGGAAAGACGGTAACTTCTGCTTCGATTGTCTATCATCTCGCCAAGATGAATCCCGGTCAAGTCCTCGTCTGCGCACCGTCGAACGTGGCTGTTGACCAGCTCACTGAAAAGATACATGCCACTGGTTTGAAGGTCGTGCGTCTGACCGCCAAATCCCGCGAAGCCCTAGACTCTAGCGTCGCCTTCTTGACGCTGCACCAACAAGTTGCAAATAACACGACTCACGTGGAGTTGCAGAAGTTGATCATGCTGAAGAACGAACAGGGAGAATTGAGCTCTAATGATGAGAGGAAGTACAAGACGTTGATCAGGCAGTGCGAGAAGGAGATTTTGGGTGCTGCGGATGTTATCTGCTGCACGTGCGTTGGTGCTGGTGATCCTCGCCTCAACAAGCTCAAGTTCAGGACAGTTTTGATTGACGAAGCTACGCAAGCTGCTGAACCGGGTGCGTAGCTTTTATCCTTTGATGAATCGTTCGTTCACTGACTATGAACCAGAGTGTATGATCCCTTTGGTGCTTGGTTGTAAGCAGGTTGTCCTCGTCGGCGATCACCAACAGCTTGGTCCGGTTATTATGAATAAGAAAGCCGCGCGCGCCTGGTTTGACGCAATCACTCTTCGAGCGTCTCGTCGTACTCGGCAATAGACCCATCCGTCTACAAGTGCAGTACCGGATGCACCCTTGTCTGTCTGAATTCCCCTCGAATATGTTTTACGAGGGCACGTTACAGAACGGTGTCACTGCTCCCGAGCGTCTGCGCAAGAATGTCGATTTTCCGTGGCCCGTTCCAGACACCCCGATGTTCTTCTACCAGAACCTTGGCCAGGAAGAAATATCGTCCAGTGGAACTTCATTTCTTAATAGGTACTTTTCATATCCTTATCTCCCAGTTTCTCCAGCTTATGACCGGTCTCAGGACGGAAGCATCCAACGTCGAGAAGATCGTGACCAAATTCTTCAAGTCGGGTGTCATGCCTGCCCAAATCGGCGTCGTTACACCCTACGAGGGTCAACGTTCCTATATTGTTAACTACATGCAGTTCAACGGGTCTCTCAAGAAGGACCTGTATAAGGAGATTGAAGTGGCTAGTGTCGACGCCTTCCAGGGACGAGAGAAGGACTATATTATTCTGAGCTGCGTCAGAAGCAACGAACACCAGGGCATCGGTTTCTTGAATGACCCTCGTCGTCTGAACGTGGCTTTGACTCGTGCAAAGTATGGAATCGTCATTCTTGGTAATCCAAAAGTTCTTAGCAAAGCAAGTCTTTTTGGTGGTCAATCCCTGCACTTCACTGATCGATTCTTATAGCACCCGCTGTGGCATTATCTCCTTACGCACTACAAGGAGAAGAACTGCCTTGTCGAAGGTCCGCTGAACAACTTACAGGCGAGCATGATTCAATTCAGCAAACCTCGTCGCTCCCTCGTCAAGTCCATGGATCAGTTCCGCCGCCACGAGACAAGCGCACGAGACTTCATCCCCAGCGGTGGAGGTGCAGGCAGATCTGGCACGCCAAGTCGCTTCGATACTAGTTTCTATCGCACCCATGATGCTCTTGGGTACATCCCGTCTGACGTGCAGTCTCTACGCTCGCAAGCCACTTATTCTTCTGGGCTTCCCATGTTTGCTGCGGCTGGTGGATTTGGTCCTGGGCTACCCCGTGGCTCCGGGGGTGCTGGGAAGCGCAGCGCGTATGGTAGCTACGCTAGCTCCATCATCTCCCAGGATGCTGGACCGCCAAGCACCGCAAGCATTGGCGGTGCTGCCATGGGGTTCTCCCAGTCAGACCGCTTACAGAGGAGGGGTTCCTTCTCCTCCGCTGCTGGTGCTTCTGACATGGCCAGCATGAGCGGGTATGACTATAAGAGCCAGGACGGCACAACAGATATCGACGATATGAAGAGCCAGTATGCGGGGACGCAATCGGGCTTGACGGTGTTCTAATGACGCGAGAGTTATTTCGCCGCCGCAGATTCTGCGCGCTCTGCGTACGGCTGCGCGAGCTGGTATGTGGGACTGGTTCGCGGCTCGTGACACCACGGTCAGCTAGGCTAGCCCCCTTGCACTTCTTGTCGCATCTTAGCAGCCTGTCGGTGTCTTCAGGTTATCCTTTTCTTCACAGCGAGCCGGCAGTTGTCGTACGACAAGTCTCTTCGTCGCGCGCGCTGAATGCTACCATCCGTCCGTCTGCATTGTGTTTTGCATGCTAGCTCTCCGCGTGCGTACAGTGTTTGACTTCTTCTTTAAGTACTTTAAGCTTGTGCTGGAGATGGAGTCAGATATGCAATGGACGATGTTTATTGTATGCGCCAATCTATAAATGCCTTGCCATCAATACGCGGGTAACCGTGTGAGTGATGTGACATGATAGGACAAGATGTGGACGAAGTTTAAGAGGTATGCTCATCATTTGCTCCTTAGCGCAAGCAATTATCAAGGAATGGAGAACAACAGTTATGAATCAATACAGGCGGGAGAACTCGATACATCGTAATATACACCTGGTCAGCCCATTCCATTCTCTCGCGGCGACACTTAAAGCTGGACGGCGTAGAACATCCAGATCTGGTTGTCGGACGCTGTTGCGCCTGCGGCGAAGACCTGAACTTGCAACTGCGAAATACGAAGAGTGAGTGTTTCTGTCGGGCGAGTGACGAGCGCGCATACCGAACCGTCATTAGGATTAGCACCGCAGATGTAGCTCTGGTCGGGAAGTTCAATCCTGCACACGACGCACGTGAATGACTCGTACATCGACAGGATATGGCTTTCACTCACTGGTATTGTCCGACCGTTGTGGTCGGAACAAGGATCCACTGGAACTCCTGGAATCCGCCAATGACGAGGCCGCTCTGGCATATTTGAAGACGCGCCCAGTCAAAAAAAAGTACCTCGGCGCGGAACTGCGTTACTTACGGGACCTGGGCTCTTGATGGAGGCGAATGAGCCATACGAGAGGTTTACCAATCTGACCGTCTGTTGGTTATTGCCCGAGTCGAGCACTTGCACCGTCCACTACGCTGATAGTGAGCCTGCGCACTCTGAGTCAATGAATCAACACTAACGAGCTGGGTCGCCAAGTACTTCGGGTCGTTCGTGTTGCTTTGACCAAGTATGATCATGACGCCATTTGGGTCGCCGGCCATGGCAAGCACTTGGTCATTGCCGAAGTTGCAGATCTTGTAAGTACCGGAAGGCAGGTTAGACATGATAAGAAGGGCTGAGGCTGTTTGAAGTAGGTGGGATTGGCGGTTGGTTCTGACGAACATGACTGCCAAACGAGTCGAATTTATATGTTGTGCTGCTGCAGGGGATCGCCTTAAAAGGATGTCATTGAAGTAATGTCACGATGTCAGAGTCCAGACGTATGGTTTGAGTCTTCGCGAGATAAGTTTCTAGAACAAACCTTCAGATCGGTTTCTGGTACCAGTTATCACTCGGACCTCGGTTTCTGGTACTAGCCTGGTGACCAGCCCCTCCATGAGGCAAACGGTTTGCCTCATAGACGGACTGGTCACGAGTCTATTCTGGTACCCTGTTATCACTCGGACCTTATTGGAACTTACTCGGTTCCATCAACCCCTGAGCAAACAAAGTCCGAACACCCTCACGGCATTCATACCGAAATGCTCGGGGATGCTTGCTTCCCTTCCCTTCCCTCACATTCCCTCTCGTACCTTCAGTGTTTGATCTTCCTTTCTCTTACTCATGATATCTTTGTTATATTAACCTATAGATCTCTTGCCCATTTTCGTTTGTTTGCTCATTATCAATACTAATAAGTCGTTGGACAATCTGTCGTGCTAATAGCGTGTAAACTATTGTTATTTTGTATATGTAAGGCACGTGTAATAAATTTACTTGACTACCAAACCGAATTGGTGAGGTAGTGCGTGGTGGTATGCTCATCTGGTTGGTGCATTGGGCAGGATAGGTTGATGTCGAGAGGGGAGGTGACTAGCGTCATCACCGTCGTGGCATTTTTGAGAGCGGTAGGCGGATAGAAGACAGGGTGCTGTGGTAGAAGGCGGTTATTAGATAGTGATGTATTAGACGCAGAAAAGAGTGAAAAAAAATGATTGAGAAGCTCACCTTCAAGCACTGGAGGAAAACGAGAGCGGTGAATGTGATGGATGGGTGTAACATCATCCGGTGAAGGGTGTGGACTCTTCCGGTCAATGAGAGAAGGCCGCTCGTAAACCATAGAAGGGCAAGCGGTGGGCAAGCACGCCTTCAAGCGCTGAAGGAGAACATAGCGGCGAACGTGGCCACGGAAAATAGCTTCGTGCAGTGTAGGATATGCAATGGAGCGGGAATTGGAGCGGGAGGACGAAGGAGAGTAATCCGGGCAAGCGAAGGCACCTGCTCGTCGCTGTAGAAGTGACTTGGGTGGCGCCTACCAAGGACGAAATTGAAAAGTGAACAAATTACCGGCGCTTAATGAACTCATGGGTGCGAGAGGATAGCATGTCATAGTGTATAAACGAGTGATGCGAACAGGCGCCCACAATCCAGCACGGCGCTGGAGGTGAACGAGAGCGGCGAAGGTACTTTTGCGTGAGACGCGCCGTGTTTCGTTGAGATATTAGTTTTGCGCTTTTCGAGGTCTTTGTGACATTCGTAATGCTTGGGCACGTGTAGGTCCATGTTCGTACCTTGTGTGCTCAGGGATTAGAGGAACCGAATGAAGTCCGAATGATAACAGGGTACCATGAAGTCGATGCGACTTATTCTCAAGCTGTCATCGAACCAGACACGTCGAGTTTCGGAAATGAAATCGTAAGTACATAGTCCCCGACTCTCCGTGAAGTCAGTGGCGCCCAGGCGCAGATCTACCGTGATCCAGATAATCCGAGATCTTCAAGTTCGATGCGACGACCACGGTCCGCAATAAGATCTGACGAATATATGAATACTAGTCCTCATGCATGAGTCTGGGCGCAGAACTACCGCAATCAAGACAAAAAATCATCGAGAAGATTTGTCCCAAGTACTTTTTTCGCTGGGCACATCTTGCCAACGTCTGGTAAGTTCTAGAACTTCCGCTGGACATTTGTTCCGACCAAGCTCACTATATAGTATAGATCATCTACAGTCTACGAATTTCCTTCGAATTTAGTGTTCAGGTTGCCGAAGTTGGGAATTGCAGAAGTGAAGGTCTTGTAGAACTGTATAAGGTGGTCTCTCGTTGCCTGCACTCTGCGGACAATCAAGTAAGTGTGACAATAAACAAAACAAAACTTACTCTTCACTCTGATCCTGATCTGGATCGACCTGGGTGGGATCAAATTCAGCCTGACACCCTCCCAAACCACCGTGTCGAAGTCAGCAAAGAGGTCATAATTCAACGGGCAGCAGAGAGATAAGGATCGAGGGCATCTCTAGTATAGATATCAGTCACACTACTAATATTAGTAAGGTACCAAATGTCACATATGTGCGCTTCTGCTTACGCCCTCCTGACGAGGTGTTATTGATGTTCTTGGGGACGGCTTGGAAGTGTTAGTTTGCCTAATCATTGGTAGTGTTTTGCTTGCCAGCCTCAGGGTTGGGAGCAGGCATAATAGGGTTGAGGCCTCAATATGGATATCAATAAGAATCGGAGTGTAAATATCATAAACATAACCAAACAACATATTGAAGTCACATGTGTAATGTAACTTCAAAGTTTCTTGAAGTTCATTCTACATGATCAGTTGGTATGACTTTGGCTGGACATCTTAGACTGGTGACCAGCCCCTCTATGAGGCAAACCATCGATAGAGGGACTGGTAAATCTGGGTTTGAATTCAGATAGTGCGCGCCTTGGAGTAGTAATGTGACCAACAAGCCCTTTTGGGGAGTGTCATATCCCATATCTCCGGCATCCACAAACTACTTCCATCAGCGCACTTCTTCCGGACCACCGGAACTGAACTCCGGACAGGTCTGCTCCACTGGACCTAACCCAAATCTGGAATCCCCCTTACTTCCGGCCCTCCGGCTCATGTTGATATCCGCCTGCTTATTGATCTCCGGTACCCATCTCATCTCCGAGTTCATTTCTTTATGATCCATTTTACTTTACTTGATCCGTTCGGACTTACTAATGTACACACCATATGCTTTCCTCACTGCCTCTGTACTCCGGATTACTGATCCTTAGCTATACCTATAGTATATAAACTCTTGTACTTATTGTAGATACCTCAGTTTGAATATTAAACATAGTCCTGCTCACTCCTGCCTCTCCGGACTTGAGTTCTCTGACTCTTGTCAACCTCTGACACTAGGCTAAGGGTTGACCCCTAAAGTCCATTCCTATTACCGGCTCTACCTTCGGGTAGTCTGCTTCTGTCCCTTTCTGCTACCAGCTCCGGCCTTAAGCAGTCTACTCTTTGATTTGTGTTCTTCGGTACTACCGGGTTACATCCTACTGGACTTGGTACTACCAGACCCCCTGAAATTAGGGGCATGTACTCGGGTAAGGGGCGCAGCGCACAAGCTGAAGCCAAGCCCCTCGGATCTAGCCCTCCTTTGAGCACGGCCTTAACAGGGAGTTAGATTAATCTTTGCTAAGTTCTCAATCAAACATGTTGTTCTATGTGTAGCTGCTGGTTTTTGTGATGGCAAGAAAGGTAATCAGATATATTAACTGTTGTTGATATCTGATTATACAAATAGTTGTAAAGACGTATTGAAGCTATTTGGGCTTAAAACCTGCAGGGTTTTACAACCCGAAACACCGTTTCAAACCTGTGGGGAAGGTCTAGGATGAGCCATGATTCCCAACTATAAGGAGCCCTGCGACATGTCAGGCGCAGCATGGACTCCCAATTCGAAGGAGAAGGGCAAGATGGTGCAAGCTTACCTCATTAGCGTGTTACTGGCATGGTATAGTGAGTGAACGGTTCTAAAGCCGATGACTCTTGGAGGTAAGGTGCTAGTATTAGTGCGTGTTTGTGCAAATAAATTGTGAACACTTTGCTCGACCATCTTCCATAGATTTGACTACGTCAAACGGGACTCCTCAAAGGAGGTATTCTAGAGTCCCTCTGATGCGCAGCCCATGACCTTTAAGGTTTCCTAGTCCTGCTTTCTTGACTATTCCACTGATCCGTTTCCAGAATTCGAACCTAGTTAAAGGTCTCATTCCTTTCTTGTGCTTCCAAGTGAATAGGTAATCATTTCGTGGTGGGTCGTTGATCAGAAAATGATTGAGAATGGCAGCTTTGGGGTCTGAAATATTCTGTTGCTGTGCCCAGTATACTCCTTCGCCCACCACCATAGCTTTGGTGTGTGGTAGGAATATCTTGGTGACCCTAAGCTCATGTCTATCTTCGACATCCATTTCTAAGTCTGTGTGCTTTACGTGCTTCTTCGGGTCAAAGACTTTCATCGACTTGACCGTGAGTTCTCCTGTGTGACATAGAGCATAAAAAGTACTCGTTAGGCATGCGTATACTGCCGCATCAAGAGGATCTGTTAGGTCCAAGTGCTCACGAATATCGAGGATGAATTTTACGGTAAAAGGTTCTCATTTGGGTTGTTTGAGGAATCTGGGGTCAGTTCTAATGCTCTGTCTAGCGAGGCTTTGAGCTTGTCATGTTGAACCTTCCATGGCTGACCATGCAGTGTGTGCCAAGCCTTTACTGTGTAGGCATAGTTCACTACTGTTTTTCCTGAATATGATCCAGCACAGCTTGCTATGAAGTTCAGCATGGTCTGTGTGTCAATTGGACACTGTTGCTCTTCTGGTATGTTCCTCTCGTCACAAAAGATGTGAAAAACCAGGAGACCTGCCCTGTAACATTCTCTCGTCCCTGGCGCCCACAATTGATTCATCACTGTCAAGACTCTCTGCAAGTCTTCTTCCAAGATGACAAGAAAACACCTGTCTGCTCCTGTGGCTACTCTGGTCTCTATTGGGAACCAGAGCTTTAATCTATCTCGTGCTAAGCAGTGCAGACGCAGCTGCAAGAGTACTGGTGTTAGACCTGCTGTGTAGGGTAGCAGTTTGATCATGGGATCTGATGGGAGAGACACGCTAAAGCGCAAACTGCCTGCTGGTATATTGTTGTCTCTGGTGGATGTGAAAGAGCATGTCACTGATGGTATTTGCATCTTCTTCGGCAACATCTTCGGTATGGTTGAGAGAAGATTCCTTGGAGGCATCTGGTTGTACTCTGTCTGTGCTGTACTGTCTTGAGTCCGTAGAGACGGTGAACGGGTTGATGAATGAATGATCTGAGCACGATGGGAATGGGGAGGACTGGCAATAGGTTCTCTGTACTACCGTAGATTCCCCTAGAGGGGTCATCTGCAGGGTTTGCTTCGCTAGCGACATATGTGGGATGGAACGAGTGAGGTGCTGTGGAATTGTCGATAAAGGTAAAGATTCGACAAAAGACCTCATTGACCGCTGAATTCCTGCTGCGTCCGTTTCTCCAGCCTTCGATGACTCCTTGATTGTTGCTGAATACCTTGAAATGTCGCTGCGTTCCTCCCATGCTGACAAGGTAGAGAACAAGTAGCTCGAAGCTGACTGCTTCTGCCCATCCAATGTCTCTCTTGCCATTGAGAGTTTGCCATCCTTTGCAAAGTTGCCATGCATGCCACTTGACTCCAATTGTGATGGCAATTCCAATGCCGGAGCTGGCATCTGAATATGCCTCCAGGTTGAATAGAGTGAGAGGTTTGGGTATCATACAGCCAATGAACAAGCACTGTAGCAGAGACTTCCACCAAAGGAGATCCGCCTCAAGGCTTTTGATGGGCCTCTGTGGGATAAACAGTTTGATGAAGGCAAGCCACAGCATGGCTTCAAGTGACGTAAGATACACGTGTCCTTTTGGAATGATGAGTGTGGTATGCAATAGTTTACTGTATAATTGCTGTATGTCAATAAGCATGTGCATGGTGTGGCTTTGCCAAACTTCAATAGCTGATAAATACTTCTTCTTTTTCTCTTTGTCAAGATAGACTTGATCACGAGCCAGATCCCAGATGATACCGATGTACAGATTGGTGTAGGCGAAGCTCTTGTCTTTGAGTGGCTCCCAGGGGATGTCAAGTTCATCCAAGATGTTGTTGATGTCTGATAAGTTGTATGCGAATTTCTTGTCATCTGCTGATCTGGGTGTTGTTCCTGAAAGGTTGAGAATTGGGAACTGACAATCTTCATCAAATTCTTCCAGTGTGCCATCTTCGAATATGAAGCCGCCGAACCATATTCTGCCCCCATCCTGATGCTTTCCTCTATTAATGATATCTTGGTGCCATACTCGTCTCTTTTTTTATAGGTTTCAATATACTGTTTGAGGATGCATATGAACAAGTGGTCATCAACCCATCTTGAAGCGGGCCCAATCCCCCGCGAATGAAATAAATCCAGTCCGGCATCAGCGAGGCATCCGTATGCCCTGGCTGATGGTCGCAGGCCAAAACACATGCATGTGTCAATGCAGAAAAGATCGTCTGATACGTGAGTGACCGACCCTGGCCATTGTGATGGGTGAATAGGTATGGTGTGGTATGCTTCTGATATGTCCCTGATCACAATTTGCGATCCAGGCAGTAGGTGGCTGATTGTGAGGGTGGTGACGTGAAAGGTGCCCCATGTGCTGGGAAAATTATCCAGATTAATGTACAAATTGATAGAAGAATTAGGGAACTCAGGGGACGTAGTGTGAGGAAATGAAAAGTCCTGAATGATACGGTAATGCCCAGGATGGCCCAGCTTAGGAATGATGGAAAAGGGAGAGGATTGAAAGGGCCCGATGAAGTCTTCAACTTCTTTCGCTCAAAGCGGGCCAATGTACCTTTCTTTCTTAAGCTCAGTTTGTACAATGGCAAGAAATTCTCGTTGGTATGTGACAATTGATTGTTTGTTAGGTGGTGTTTGTGTGATGCTAATACTAGGGATACCGAGATGAAAGCCTCACCGCAACCCTTCGGGTATGTGTGGATATCTGTTGGTGAGGCCAGTTGACGCCAACTTCGACTCCCAAGCATCTGGGTTGTATGGGGTAAGTGCTTCACGCCTTCTGTGCTTGAGGGCAAGCTTGAGCTCCATGAGTGGAGGCACCACATCCAGAACAGAAGTGTCTTCAATCGTGAGTGATCTCTGAGCAACCGTTGACTCACTGCCAGTCACTGCAGACAGGCTTGCCATCTCGCATGGTAAGAATTTTTCCAATGCGTGAGCAGAGGGTATCAAATGCGTCGTCCCAGGTCTTGGGAGCTTTGTATTCAATGATTCTGTGTGGATTGCATCTGAGGCATATGGCACAAGCGGAGAGGACTCCTCCGTTTGCGCCTGCACAAAAATCCTGGCATGGCTTCTTTCCCCTGCCCAGGTGTTCTGGTGACATGGATTGCTTGCGCATGTCTTTCCCATCATGCTGCCTCAAAGAGGATCCAATGCGTTGGTCAGACTGTGGCAGATGGTGAAGCATGTGGCATGTAGCATGTAGCAAGTAGCATGTGGCATGTAGCAAGTGTGGCATTATAAATTGGTTCGTTTCTTTTTTTTTCTTGGTGCAGGTATGCAATGAAACCAATTAGTTCGTGTGTTATCTCCTGTCCTGAGTAGATGCTGACCTTGTAGTCGCATGCATTATCTCTCTTGTTGCGTTCCTCCCAGTATACTCTCTCCCTTGTGTCTTGTAAGACTTTCTTGTTGACAACGGTAAGATTGTATGGTCCGACTACAGACTTCACTGCGATGTGCCAGCGTTTGTGTTGCTCAGCCTGATAGGTCAGTAGTGACTTCTGGGCTATGGGGTCTCGCAGCGATCAATATTTGTGAACTTGAATGTTCATCCAAAAGCATGCCATCATTTGTACCCTGTCTTCCAGCCAATCTGCTTCCTCTATCACTGTCAGAAAGTGGGGGCACACTTGGCAAAACTCTTCAAAGGGTAAGTTTTCATCATTCACTACCACTCGCGCATTCTGTGTTGAGGCTGATGAGACCCAGGCAGTCAAGCCATCAGCCAATGTGGATAGAATCATAGCATCATTGTCGATGGTTTTCTTTGTGTTGGCTTCATCGAGGCCATCATTCATGAAGTACCATAGTTCCACGTATTCTCCCTTATCCAGCTTCCTTAGTGCATAGGAGCATGGCATGATGACAGGATTGTCAGGTATGCCCGTCTCAAGGATTGGAGTAAACTTGTGTTTGTTTTTCTTTTTCTCTTCCTTGCATGCTGCATCCTCTTTGTCAATTCTTTCTTGATTGAGTCATTCTTGTTCGTCTTCATCTAGCCTTTGACAATGTTCTTGCTGTTCCGTGTCCTCATCTACCTGCTGTTGCCATAAGACTTTGACTGCATTATTGTTCGCCTCCCAGCTGTTGCTAAGCAATTGCATTGCTTGAGCTTTGGTGGTGTTTTCATTGACTAGTTGTGCTCAAATGTTAGCGAATACATCCGCAGCATAGTCTGGGCAAACGTTGAGGTTCGGATCATTTCGAATTCTTGGCATGTTAGAATAGACTTTTAACTTGTGTACAAAAAAAGGTGCGATGAAATGAGAGTGTAGTCGAGGAGTGGAGGGGTTGCGAGTACTAACATGGTAGTATGAAGCAAGAAGGTGGAAAACACAAACACCATGTTGCCACATAGACCTAATTCTATCTGCGTCCTCATGCCTCGGACTTGTATAGAATACAACCCAGGTAGCATTGCTCGTCGACTCCAGCAGCGATCAGCTCTTGTTCCACTGGCTGCTGCAGGGCAGTGCCACATCTCGGACAGCCCTATTTATGATTTAAATTCGAACTTTAGCTCCTTCTGAGATAGTACTGGTCTCAAGCACTGTTATCAAGGGAAAGATGTCTCAAGAACTCGGATGGCCCAGGGACGACGGGGACCTCTCAATGCTCATTGACACTGATGTCAACCGGTCCGTAGACTCTGGATTTGTCGACCTCACTATGGAAGCTCCTGCACAAACCTCCCATTTGAGTACCAGAGGCAGCCAGATGTCTACACATGAATGCATCAGCAGCACACTGAAAATACTGCGGGACGGTCGGATATCTATTCTGGACTTACTTGTGAAGATAATGGACCCATCTCAGATGTTGTACTCGACTTATCAAGATCATATGTATGTGCCTTTGGCAACTGAGAAGCAATTGGGAAACGGGAGGTTGGAGAAGGTGCTGGATTTTCTATGGGACGATCCCCAAAGTCATGTGTGTGTTCTCGAGTGGATGCAACCACATGCCCTCTCATATGTCTGTGATACCATGTATGGTGAAATGGACCAGGTCAAACAGTGCCTCCATGTCACGCTCAATACTATCACTCCCAAACTCCTCCTTGCCTGTAATGTCGAAACAACTCTTTCCTCTGTCGTACATGAACATGCACCTGTACTTTGCAAAATTATTGCAAGCACTGCTCAGACTGAATGTGCAAAGGTGAAGAATAAAGTCAAAGATTGTGGTATTGTACGACCACCACAGCCTGTACCAGCTGTAATTATGCTGTCATGGCCGTTCAACATGGCAAGAATAGCTTCTAGCTGAAATTGTTGTGGAACAATGGTCATAGCTGTGAGAATGTACACGAGCAGGCAAGCACGTAATGTGTCCATCTTGTCGTTGCTACTGAGGGTTTCGATGTAGTCAGTAGGGAGCCGTTCTTGTATCAGCAAGCGAGCAAATGAATCTAGTCCTTCCAGTGATGCTTCCTGCACAGCTTGAATGATCGAGTTCACGTCCATTGGAGTTGTAGAGTGAACACATACATTAACAACGCAACCATGTTTGCATCGCGTCAATATCCAAACATTAATTTCAATATCTCAAATCTCAAATATTCTCAACAAAATCTTAGTTTTCGGATTGGCTGTCGGTCACATTACTACTCCAAGGCACGCACTATCTGAATTCAAACCCAGATTTACCAGTCCCTCTATCGATGGTTTGCCTCATAGAGGGGCTGGTCACCAGTCTATGGACATCTGCCTTCATCCTCTACTACACACCATCGTAGCAGCACTCAGCCGCACCAGTCCCTGACTCGGCGACTCCACATGAAGACACCAAGAAAACATATGATTCATGAATAATTGTAGTACAACAACATAGGACATCTGGACTTTCGAGCCAAGACAAAAAATACACCGAGAAACAAGCACAAGTTGAAACTACTCAATCATAGTGTACTTGAACTCATCATCTTCGAGGGTAGTGGCAAGGGAACCCTTTTTAGTTGGTGACTGGTCAACTGCCTCATCCACAGCCCTTCTTTTCCCTTTCCTGGCATCGAGCGAGTCTATGAATGCAGTCTGCGTATACTTAGCACATGGAAGAAGCTGCATGTACTGGAGCATGATCTGATACATGCAGGACCCCTGGGCATTGTGGGGGTTGATTGGATTGTTGCATGGTTTGATCACACCGTTGAGGATGCTATTCTTGAAGGTGAAAGCTGCGGAAACGCACTGCACAATACATTTTCGGATGATGAAAGCATCTGTAATGCGAAGAGCATCCAACATTATTAGCAGGGATGGTGCGCCAGGCATTGATGAGATAATAACCTCCTTGGACTCATGCTGCCTTTGAGAACATACCGCACAAACAGGAGGATCAGTCCACTTTGAGCCTTCATAATAACGATGCAAACAGTCTAAAACAACCTCTTTCAAAACAGGTGCTGGCCATTCACGACAACACACAGCATCAAGGTTTCATGCTTCGATTGCCAACTCGATTTTACGTTCACATCACATTAATTTTTGTTGGTTGAGCTTAGAAAGGATTTCATGTCCAAGTCACTCTACCACAGCAGATCCGTATTTGAACAACAGGACTTGCAGAATATATTCCTCATCCAACCGGTCACAAGGTTGAGACAATGGTAGGTAACAGAGCAAGATATCACACACCATACTTGGACCAATATATTGCAAGAAATTCACTCAATCGTGAATGTGAATGGCAAGACCATTGCAAGTCTTCTGACGCGAGCGACTGTTTATCGACGGACACCCATTTGAAGGTAGGCCATGTATACACTCCGAAAGCACTTCGATAGTCAGCTTATGAAGCCTCTGAACTAAATCTGTAATCGGGAGAGTGGACCAACGGATTTTCGGCACATCAACGGGATCAAAGACACAAACCTGTGGTGGCGGTGGTCGACACAGAGCCTCAAAAACCTTTTTTCCATACATATCACCAAAGTACTTTGCCAGATGAGGAATGAGGAGCTGACTGTCTGCTGCAATAATCAGGGTGCGGAAAAGCAACGCTTGTAGTTGATCCTTGCTTGAATGCATCACTCGTAGTTGGGTAGCAATGAAATGATGTAGCACCGCGCGCACACAATCCTTTTTCATTTTTCCTTGCGGAACGTCGGAGAGATGAGAAACACACTCAACCAAGACACTATCCAGGAGGACCAATAAATGTTGCTCTTGAATCTCCTTGCTGTAGTAGAACCATATCGGGTAGACGTCTAGTCTTGAAGACAGACACTTATCAACGGAGAGAGCTTCATGAGAGGAAAGTTCACGAAAGACAACACAATGATGGCAACTCGCGTCTGCAAATTCACTTGGTGTCATGGTCAATGATTTTTGTTGGTGACATACAGTGATACGAACACTGTTGTACGAAACACAACCACGAAAATCTGACCAGCGACACTTCGAGCAACACAAAGCATGAGATTCAAGTGAAGATTTCAACCATGTGCAAAAATGCTCGGATGTTTCAAAAAATGCAAGATTGAATTGTGGATAATAGAGGGCATCATAATAATGAGGATAGTGCTTCACATCATGGGGTTTATCGCAAGGAGGACAGTGTCCTTCATCAAGGACACGAGCCAAACGACAGGGCAACTTTGTAAGAAAAACCCTGAAAACACATGAGCTATAATGCAACGAAACGAACGAATCATACTCACATGTGCCTGCCTCCATTTACGCTTTAGTGTATATGCAAGCGTTAATAAGAGAAGAAAGAAAAAAAGGCCAGTGCAATACTTTCCCACATCCACTGAACTGACTAAGAGTCTGTTCGGCGACTCTTATTTACGCAAGTTAGAATTTGGATTACAGAAAATTCTGCTTTCATAATCATGCTTCGCTGGCTGGTCACAGTGTGACCGGCTTCAATCAGTACTCGGTCACTGGGCGAGTGCAGTATGCCTGTTACTCGACAACAATCCATCCATTGCCGCAATTGTTATAGGATGTCAGCGTTGTGTGGTCGAAAAAGTGCCCGTGGTGGTGCGGAGCTGACAGAACCAAAGGATCGGTATGTGTGGACAGAAGGGGATGAAACCCTGCTCATCGAGTATATCGCCATCAACCGTTCACAAGGTGGTGATGGCATGAACTTTGATAACACGTTCTGGGTTGCTGCTGCTGCTGAATTGGCAAAACACCCCTACTTGGGTGCAAAGAAGACGGCGAGTGCATGTCAATCAAAATGGGGGCGGGTATGTACTATATCACCCTTGGTCAGATCTTCACTGATGAACAAGTTTTAGCTCCGAGCTACTTTTAGTGTAGTCGACAAAGTGGCCAGCGCTTCTGGGCTATCTTACAGCATGGAACATGGGGCGGTGATCACTCCAGAGTCGGAAAATATGTGGACTGATTTCGTCAAGGTAAATTTGCATAACACTACTACGATAAGGCTAATTACTATGTACTGATAGAAAAACCCAAAGGCCAAGGGCCTCAAAGACAGAGGTTGGAAGCATTATGAGTTGTTGAAAGGTGTTGTACCGGTCAAGACAGGCAACAACAATTCCTTCTTTGCCACCATGGCGACGCAAGGCGCCAACATTCCTTCCAATTCCAGCAGCTCAGTCACCTCCCCTTCCTTTGATGAAGTTCATATGACGGACCTTGGAGATGCGCTCGATACGCTCGAGTTCAGTGGTACTACTGCGGCTGATCGGCGCGCAAGCTCAAATGTCATAGGCCCCACTGGCAACACACCGTTTAATGCTGCACAACAACCCCCCCTTGATTCATCTGTCTTTGCTAGCGCACCGTCATCAGCTGCTTCTGGCAAACGAAAAGCTACTGAAGATGACGATAGTACGCTTGCTCTTGTTACCCGCCCCCCACATTCAACGAAATCCGGAGATTCGGGGAAGTCTGCACGCCTGATGATGCCGCTGGCTATCCAGCAGATGGGATCCAATCTCTATGGTCTCAATTCAACATTTGAGTGTGCAACCAACGCTTTCGAAGCCAATACCTCGAACACCTTAGCGCGATCAGTGGATCCTATCCCTTTGCGTAGGCAGAAGGTGGTGCTGCAATTGCAGAATGAGGATCTAGAGGACCATCAATTACTGAACATCTTGAATAAATTCCAGAACGACATCGCTATAGTTGACATTTATCTCGCTATTGAGAAACCCAGTCTTAGGAAGTTGTTTCTAGAGCAGCATTCAAAGTAGTTCTGCTTTTGTTGTATCGCATTTGTGCTGTTTCGCTTTCGTCGCATTGTTTCGCTTTCATTGTATTACACTCGGGTCATTTCGTGTCGTTTCATTTCATGTTCGTGTCGTTTCGATGATGTCATGTTCATGTACTCATATAATATCATTGTGTTTCTACTACACTGGTAGCTGCCGTGAAGAGCGTGACATGACTATGATACTAATGATTCTATGATTGCTTGCTCCCCCCTCCGAATCCTTTACTCGTTGTAATCCTCCCACATCTCACCAGCAATCTGGTCACGACGAAGGTTCGCACGAGTACATGCTTGTTCGGTAGGAGGAGCATTAGCAAGGCTTCCAGTGTCGGTCAAAAGGTGCTCATCTAACACGTCGCGATACTCCAACATGTCATTTGGATCGTGAACTCGGATAATATTGTGCAGGAGACACAA
Source organism: Suillus ampliporus (assembly GCA_016584345.1). NCBI lineage: Eukaryota > Fungi > Basidiomycota > Agaricomycetes > Boletales > Suillaceae > Suillus > Suillus ampliporus. Next base: position 48,701 of record JABCPV010000237.1, read on the forward strand.
TGCAGGAGGGATGCGCGCTTGTATATCCATGCTGTACTCTGGTGGAAGGAGAAGAATGCGGAATCAGCGCTTGACAACACCGAAGATGCGCTCAACGACATTTCGGAGCATGGTGTGACGCAAATTAAACAGTTCTTTGCGATTACGAGGCCTATATAATAACATGAACATACTAAGTATAAACCGTACTAGCAAAAAATACTTACAAAGTGTTGGCTCGGCCCCATTCTGCAAGATGGTAACGCACGCCCCGGTATGGGACTAGTAGCTCGTCGCACGAACCAAATCCAGCATCTGCAAGATAATATTTTCCCTTGGGGATATTGAAGTCGGTAGTGCGAGCATCATGGTAGAGACAGGCATCTGCAGCTGACCCCTCCCAACCGCTCAACATGTAGGTAAAGCATAGATTGAATGAACACGCGGCGAGGCAATTTTGAGAGAAGTTGCCCTTGTGATCTCGGGCAGCATGGCGATCCTCGCCAAAGGGATGGCATGCGATGTGCGTACCATCAATAGCGCCAATAGCGTCCGCAAAGAAAGGGAAGAACTTCGGGTTTTGGGCGATTTCGGGGGCAGGAGGGCTATCTGTGTCGGGTAGGCGGATGTACGTCGTATATATTGGTGGGGAGGAAAATGCGCAAAGAATCCATTTGAAATACCTTGAAAAAATATCAAGATCGATAGCAGGACAGCAACAGCATACATACTTTGATATCGTTTCGTTTGACCGTTGAAAGCATTCACCAAGGTGGCGAACTGAAAGGCCCGTAACAGATGCATAAAGGAATATAGCAAGTTGCTCTTCAAGCGGTACATGCCTCGAATCTCTGCATCCTGTTTGCCGAAGCAGGTTGATAAGGACGTAAAAAATGTGCTTGTGGACTCCAAGCTCGCATCTGATGCGTTCGGGGTGACCGGTGAGTAGCTCGGCGACCCATGCAGTCCCCGACAATGCGGAGGTATGGTATGGCTGTTTATTGTAGTAGGTGTTGGAATAGGCTTCGAGCACGGCGGTTGTTGCATTGATTACGGTGATCACTGTGCGCATAGCATGCATGGCGGCCTGCATGATCCATGATAGGTACCTCTTATCACTCTCCTCGGCATCACCCAATTCATAGTCCATATCCTCTGTCTCAACAGGATCGTAGTCATCCAAGTTGGTGTCCATATCGTGATCAGGATTGTCGAGCATTGTATTGATTGTATTGATTGATAGGACAGGCTGCTAGGCGTTATCAGAGCATGACATCTGGTTGAAGCTCCGACCATTACAAAGCCAAATTTTCCTGTAATCCAAATTCTAACTTGCGTAAATAAGAGTCGCCGAACAGACTCTAAGCGTTTCCCATACCCACGGGTCCGTTTGCAGAGAAATCTTCATTTGCTTGCCAGAGAACCCTCTTCCACTAAAGTGGAGTCAGGGATCAGACCCACAAGGCATATCTACTTGACAACATCAACTATGGCGCCTCATTTAGATCATCTGTAAATACCGATAGCTTTTGAATAGACGACCTCGTTTACTTTCCCATTGGTTTGAAGACTGCAAGTTAAAATAATTTTCATTTAGCTCAGATATGTACCTGGAGTCTAGACGGTGCATGCACACCACGACATTTCCATTTTGTCTAAGTCCCACAACCCTATCACCATCCTTATCTTCTCACCACCATCATGAACGACACCCAGGTGAGTCTGCTTGTTTGTCTCGCTCATGTGCTTTACTAAATGATTCTGTTGCTCACAAAGCACCATCAGCCATACAATGAAGTCGAATCAACGTCTCTTGTGGTGCGACTTCTTTCTGTCACTGATGCATTTTATCCGACGTCCCGCTTGGTGTGTACATATCCACAGGCATTTATGTAGCCATCAAACTCGACTCAAGGAGACCAGCTGTCCGAGTCCTATCATACGATGGTGCTGTAGCGCGGGGCGATATCGTGACCTTGTAAAAGCCTTTCACAGATACGTTCGGACGTGATTCTAGTACTCATCATATCACTCGCCCGGCCTAGATGTCAAGGAGATGGTTGTTTTTGAGAAATATGTATGTGCTTTGCCACAAAAGTTCTTAGCCACCTTTTGACTATTATGCATACAGCTCAAGGAACAAATCAAGAATAAAGGCCATCGAGGCTCAGAAAGCTGACATTCAGCAACGGGAAAGTGAATTGACCGAAGCTCCACGGTCTTATGCCTGTATTTGCAACCAAGGAGCGTATCAGGACTGTCGAGCTTCCGGCACTGGAGAAGCAAATCAAGGCCTTAGATGCAGATCTTCCGTCCAATAGCGAGCAGGTAGAGCAGGCAAGATACTTGTGTAACTTCTTGGAACTCACTTACACTTCCATACAGGCCGCTCAACGGTTAACCGATCTTAAGAAGGACATTAGAGAAGTCGTTTCCTTGAAGCAGTCCGTCTTCACCGTGTCACGTAACCAGAGCGACATGGAGCGACTCACGAGTGAGATCAGAAACTTGGAAGCGGAGCTTGCTGCTACTGGTTCCGCCAAGACCGGTGATGATGTGCAGAGGGAACTTGATGTCCTTTCTAACGAGATGTGCACTGTCCAACCCCCATTCTGGCGAACACTCCTCCAGCTAACCGTTCACAGACGAGAGAAAGGCAAGCACTCATGGCAGACCGTGACCGCCAGAATCAATTGCTGCGGACGAATGGGAGTGACCTCCATGCAATGGAAAATAAAGAGAATTCGCTTCCCAATCAGATCCGTGACAAGGATATCATGGAGGAACGCATCGTCACAATGACCAACGAGATCGCAGCCTTGCACTCGAAACTCAAGGTTTGTTCTTGTCGCATCTTAGGAGCCTGTCGGTGTCTTCAGGTTATCCATTTTCTTCACAGCGAGCCGACAGTTGTCGTACGACAAGCTCTTCGTCGCGCGCTCTGAATGCTACCATCCGTCCGTCTCCACTGTTTTGTGCATGCTGCTTTCCGCGTGCACAGTGTTTGACTTCTTTTAAGTGCTTTAAGCTTGTGCTGGAGATGGGAGTCAGATATGCAATGGACGATGTTTATTGTATGCGCCAATCTATGAATGCCTTGCCATCAATACGCGGGTGACCGTGTGAGTGATGTGACATGATAGGACAAGGTGTGGACGAAGTTTAAGAGGTATGCTCATCATTTACTCCTTAGCACAAGCAATTATCAAGGAATGGAGAACAACAGTTATGAATCAATACAGGCGGGAGAACTCGATACATCGTAATATACACCTGGTCAGCCCATTCCATTCTCTCGCGGCGACACTTAAAGCTAGGCGGCGTAGAACATCCAGATCTGGTTGTCGGACGCTGTTGCGCCTGCGGCGAAGACCTGAACTTGCAACTGCGAAATACGAAGAGTGAGCGTTTCTGTCGGGCGAGTGACGAGCGCGCATACCGAACCGTCATTAAGATTAGCACCGCAGATGTAGCTCTGGTCGGGAAGTTCAATCCTGCACACGACGCGCGTGAATGACTCGTACATCGACAGGATATGGCTTTCACTCACTGGTATTGTCCGACCGTTGCGGTCGGAACAAGGATCCACTTGTACTCCTGGAACCCGCCAGTGACGGAGCCGCTCTGGCATATTTGAAGACGCGCCCAGTCAAAAAAAAGTACCTCGGCGCGAAACTGCGTTACTTACGGGACCTGGGCTCTTGATAGAGGCGAATGAGCCATACGAGAGGTTTACCAATCTGACCGTCTGTTGGTTATTGCCCGAGTCGAGCACTTGCACCGTCCACTACGCTGATGGTGAGCCTGCGCACTCTGAGTCAATGAATCAACACTAACAAGCTGGGTCGCCAAGGACTTCGGGTCGTTCGTGTTGCTTTGACCAAGTATGTTCATGACGCCATTCGCGTCGCCGGTCATGGCAAGCACTTTGCCACTGTCGAAGTTGCAGATCTTGTAAGTACCGGAAGGCAGGTTAGACATGATAAGAAGGGCTGAGGCTGTTTGAAGTAGGTGGGATTGGCGGTTGATTCTGGCGAACATGACCGGCAAACAAGTCGAATTTTATATGTTGTGCTGCTGCAGGGGATCGCCTCAAAAGGATGTCACGATGTCAGACGTGTTTCTCAAACAAACCTTCAGATCTGTGCGATTTTGATGGCAGGCACGTTACCAAAGATGAACGCACGATTGGCCGTCCGCGGTCCGTGGCTCGGCACACCATTCTACTTAGCGCCTAAGCTTGCCCCTCATCAGTGTTGGTAGGACGCGACTTGCTCTCAAACTGTCGTCGAACGAACGGAGACATACGTCGGGTTTCGGAAATGAAATCGTAAGTACGTAGTCCCCGTGGAGTCGGTGGTATTTGGGCGCAGATCTACCGCGATCCAGACAATCCGAGATCGCAATTCTGACGAGCACAAAGTCTTCAGGTTCGACGAGTCGACCACGGTCCGCAGTAACGTGCCCAAAGTTCGATGCGACGACCACGTTCTGCAATAACGTGCCCAGTCCCTCTGAGACATAAGCTCAAATCATCAGAACATATGAATACTAGTCTTCATGGAGTCTGGGCGCAGATCTACCGTGATCAAGACAAAAAATCATTGGGAAGATTTGTCCTAAGTACTTTTTGGCTTGGCGCATCTTGCCAATGTCTGGCAAGTTCTAGAACTTCCGTCATCTACAGTCTACAAAATTCATTCAAATCGCGAGCTAGCATACATTGTCATGTATTGGCTAAGTGGCTAGACAGGTTTGAAGAACCCTGGTTAATTTTCTTTGCCGGCAGGGCATCCATTCACGCGAGCTCTTGTATACCGTTCACCTTCGCGAGCTTTCCGTCAATCCTCACGAACCTCCATCCAGTACTATATATGTTCCTCGCATCAGACAGAAAGACAGAACAGCTTGATTGTCCATCTTATAGTGTTGAAATCGATTATCTGCTTAGCTTGAACGGCCCACTTTAGAGAAAATCTTCTTGAATGATTTTTTCTTCTTGATTTGGCATATTTCAGAAGGACTGGGCACGTTACTGCGGACCGTGGTCGACTCGTCGAACCTGAAGACTTTGTGCTCGTCAGAATTGCGATCTCGGATTGTCTGGATCGCGGTAGATCTGCGCCCAAATACCACCGACTCCACGGGGACTACGTACTTACGATTTCATTTCCGAAACCCGACGTATGTCTCCGTTCGTTCGACGACAGTTTGAGAGCAAGTCGCGTCCTACCAACACTGATGAGGGGCAAGCTTAGGCGCTAAGTAGAATGGTGTGCCGAGCCACGGACCGCGGACGGCCAATCGTGCGTTCATCTTTGGTAACGTGCCTGCCATCAAAATCGCACAGATCTGAAGGTTTGTTTGAGAAACACGTCTGACATCGTGACATCCTTTTGAGGCGATCCCCTGCAGCAGCACAACATATAAAATTCGACTTGTTTGCCGGTCATGTTCGCCAGAATCAACCGCCAATCCCACCTACTTCAAACAGCCTCAGCCCTTCTTATCATGTCTAACCTGCCTTCCGGTACTTACAAGATCTGCAACTTCGACAGTGGCAAAGTGCTTGCCATGACCGGCGACGCGAATGGCGTCATGAACATACTTGGTCAAAGCAACACGAACGACCCGAAGTCCTTGGCGACCCAGCTTGTTAGTGTTGATTCATTGACTCAGAGTGCGCAGGCTCACCATCAGCGTAGTGGACGGTGCAAGTGCTCGACTCGGGCAATAACCAACAGACGGTCAGATTGGTAAACCTCTCGTATGGCTCATTCGCCTCTATCAAGAGCCCAGGTCCCGTAAGTAACGCAGTTTCGCGCCGAGGTACTTTTTTTGACTGGGCGCGTCTTCAAATATGCCAGAGCGGCTCCGTCACTGGCGGGTTCCAGGAGTACAAGTGGATCCTTGTTCCGACCGCAACGGTCGGACAATACCAGTGAGTGAAAGCCATATCCTGTCGATGTACGAGTCATTCACGCGCGTCGTGTGCAGGATTGAACTTCCCGACCAGAGCTACATCTGCGGTGCTAATCTTAATGACGGTTCGGTATGCGCGCTCGTCACTCGCCCGACAGAAACGCTCACTCTTCGTATTTCGCAGTTGCAAGTTCAGGTCTTCGCCGCAGGCGCAACAGCGTCCGACAACCAGATCTGGATGTTCTACGCCGCCTAGCTTTAAGTGTCGCCGCGAGAGAATGGAATGGGCTGACCAGGTGTATATTACGATGTATCGAGTTCTCCCGCCTGTATTGATTCATAACTGTTGTTCTCCATTCCTTGATAATTGCTTGTGCTAAGGAGTAAATGATGAGCATACCTCTTAAACTTCGTCCACATCTTATCACATCGAGACTATCGCACGACAACTGCCAGCTTGCTGCGAAGAAAAGGGACAACCTCAAGACACTGGCAGGCTGCCAAAAATGCGACAAGACGTGCGAGGGGGCTAGCCTAGCTGACCGTCGCATCGCGAGCCACGAACCAGTCCCACATACAGAACTTTTAGATTTCCAAGGATAACTCCATACTTTGTACGCACCTTAAAGCTCAATTCTCCCCATTCAGTCTTCAGTATGATCGACTTCTATAATTCCATGCGACTCGTGTTGTGCGCAACTCGTTGGTGCAGCGTCAAGAAGGCGATGTTAGAGTCTAGGGCTTCGCGGGATTTGGCGGTCAGACACGACCTTCAAACCCGTGGCAGGTATCTTTTTCAGCGAGCTGGTCGACAACCACGTTCGACGGTGCACGGACGAGAACTTGACCAGAATTCATCTTGGCGAGATGATAGACAATTGAAGCAGAGGTTACGGTCTTTCCAGTACCAGGAGGGCCTTGGATCAAACTACATAATGGGCTTCTGCAGAACGCTCTTGACTGCATGCATTTGAGAGTGGTTGATCTCTGGAAGACCTGGTGCAGAAAAAACACTTAGGCATCTGCGTGCGGAGAACCTGGGGCTCAAGTTCATGTCCGAGAAGCTTGTGATACTGGGGTCGGTTTAGGTTTAGTTATTTCAAGATGATATAGAGTAATGAACGCACGAGGTAACCGTTGTGCAATGTGCACTACACGGCCAATCGAAATAAACATAGATCCTATACCTTTTTTGGTAGATATATATTATATGAGTTTCGGCAGTCTATATATTTTCCAAAGCATACGAGCGATGCCTGACACACCAGCGGTTTGGGAGTTTTTCCACAGGCAAGACTTGAATCAAAATGTGGTCGACAAATTATCTATTTCCGCTTTGACTTTTGACACCGGAACTATAACAAATTTTGACTGCTTCATTGATATTGCGGTGATTACCCCACCAAAAATATTGGCAAACAGGAAGACAACAATGAGAAGTATCAGCACCTTTCTGGATCGCTGATACATGGCATGTAACCGAGTGATGATGATGGCTTGCGTGATACTTTAGTCAAGTCAATATCACTGATATATTGCAACTCTGTAGCTCACCACCCAGGATTGCATTGACAACGACGCTCATCCATTCGCGTGCGACGTACATAATGAGGTATGGTGGGCCGTTTGCACCATAATTAAATCACGTGCACGCGAAAATTTCACGCACGCACTATGGGGCAGCTTCGACATGGCAAGGGTTCTCGCGCAAACGGTCGACCGTTTTTTCAAAGACCGACTGACCGTTGGGACCGTTTCAAAAAATCACGTGAGATGTTGACGGTCACGTGACCCGATCGAAGTTTTCACTTACAAGGTCAGTCGGCGAGGGCGTCAGAACACGCGCGTTCGTAAACGACGAACATGCGCGGACGGTGCTGTCTCCAGCCTTTCCAGTGACCAGACCACCCACACCTGTTTAACTTCTCTTCCCCTCTGGCGCTGAAGGTGAGTGAGTTCAAGTTGAAGCAGCGCGAGAACACGAGTCGACAATGGCATTGTGTTGGACTCTCGACTCGACAACGGTGACGTGAAGACGGAGACAGACAGAGACAGAGACGGAGACGGAGACGGAGAAGGCAGGAACAGAACGGAGAATGGAACAGGGAGGGGGGTAATTAATTAATTAGTAGGGGGGGGAGAAACTCGTAGTCCAATCATCAAAGAGAAATGGGATGCGAACTTTGTGAATTGAATTGTGCGAATTGGAACTGGGAAGAGCTGGGTAAACAGTCGAGTGACCAACAAGACGAGATCCGCGACTCACAGAACGAAGAACAAAAAAAGAGCTGCTGCCGTTCACAGCTTCTGCAAGTAGTTAATCCTCAGCCACTCCTCGCCGTCGCGAGAGACAATTCGGTCGCGGGGAGTGGTTGGGTCGGTGACGAAGCCCTTGAAAAGTCGAAAAAGCACAGTATCGTCTGACTCGTGAACTGTGGTGCGTGAGATCAGCAGCTTCGAGAATGCTTCCGTTTCAAGCAGGTCTGTCTCTCCTGGTCCCTGCATGAAGACATGCTCGTAAACACGCTGGACAGTCGCCAGGAACACGTGGGGGTGGAACATTCGGCCCTCCGAGAATATTCCTCGTGGCTGGGGCCAGGGAGGCAGGTCCTCGCCAGTGGCCTTGGAGGACTGCTTGACACCGTCTGCGCAGTACCCCTTCTTGTGGTTGAGAGGTGAGTTCTCGGGGCCTGGATACATAATTGTTTGACAGCGGGAGCACGTCTGTGCCTTTCGAGGCTGAATGAAGACAATGATTTGATGGTCAGCGCGAGTAAGGTGCGAACGTCGGATACAGTGACTGACCTTTTTGCCCGGTTCTTCCTTCACGAGTGAGACAACAGAACAGTGGCGGCGCCAAAACGACTCGCTGTTTCGGTGCGCTGTTTGTTGAATGTCAGAAAAGCAGCGGGAGAGATGGAGAAACAAAGAGACTCACAGGTATAGTCATTTTTGGTGATTTTGCTCATCAACTTCGGCTCGATGTCGCCCAACGCACGTAGGAGGGCTTGTGGGTTCTTCTGGACAACTGACTGGCCCATTTTCTTCGTGAGACGGCAGTTGTACTCTTCTGTCGCCAACACCCAGCGCTTCGAAGTCATTTGATAAGACAGCCATTTGAACTCGGCTCGCATGTCCATAAACAAGTAGAACTCGTCCGAATTTTGAAAGGTAAGCGAGCGGGGATCAACACCTGTGGCGATGGAGAATAGACGCTGAGAATCGGGTCTGGCCTGTTGCCAGCGAGGCAGCAGTGATTGAGTTATTGATGCCTGCACTGGTAAGTGCTGGGCAATCCGGGAGAATTTGGGAGGAAGTTTGCTGGTACTGGTGGGCACGATTGAGTTGTCGATGTCGGCACTGTTGATTGAGTTATTGATGCCAGCACTGGGAGGCATCAGGCAATCCTGGGAGAATTCGGGAGGAAGTTTGCTTGTGGTGGGCATGATTGAATTGTTGATGCCAGCGCTGGTAACTGCTGTGCGACCCTGCAAGAGAACTCAGTGGGGTGTAAAAAACTGAGTGGGCGTGAGTGTGACATACCCCTTTGCTGGACTTGGTGTCTCGCACCGAGGAAAAGTACGTGTCCAGTCGTCCATCACCTGGGGCTGCACTAGGAACTGCTGAGCCGACAATGCCAATGTCCGTAATTTTTTGATGGTGCCGCCACTGGCATCCGCTTCGTCATCCGAGTCCAATGAGATGCAAACAGCCTTTCTCTTTGACACTGAAGGTTGCTGTGAAGTGAAAATGAGATGATGAAGTTGAATGAAAGGGTTGTTACTTACCATTGGTCTTGAAGCTTCAGCAGGGAGTGTGAGAAGTGCAGGGTCAATTTGCCACTCGTTGATGATGACATTTCGACTGGCAAGAAAAGCGAGGTCAACGTCCTCGCCCGTGACGGGGTCAACAGAGGAATCGAAGGAGTCAAGTAAGCCTTTCTCGACGTTCTCCTCCTTGATCAGGAGGCCGCCGAATGTCGCTACATGATCTGATGTGACTAGACCGAAAGTCTGCCTGAATCCACATCACGTAGTTCAGGGAGAACCTGAAGCTGAGAGCCAGTATTATTTTGCTGGAGTGTGTTGTGAAGCCTCGCCACGTAGTTGCAGAGTCGGAGGTGATGTGAACTGTTGGTGAACTTGATGAATGGGGTGGTTTCGGACCTGCTGAAAGCAACTCGCATGTTGCGACGGAGGACGAAATCATGGCCGAGGGCAGTGAGCATTGTCACACGCTTGGTCTGTGCTCGCTGAAGGGAATTCCACCCTTTGTGAGATCCCTCAATCCGACTCCCGTCAGCTCTGATGCCTTGGATGCTGCGCTCGAGGCACCCTTTGCGAACATGCTTCAACTGTTCTTGGTGAACCTGGATCGTTGTCATCAGTAGCAAGTAGTGCCAGCCTAGAATGAAACTTACTTTCTGCGCGGCAGCTGACCAAACACCTTTTTCGGCCCATTTGTTGAATGCCATGGTGAGCCTCTGTTCCTGCTCTGCTCGGTCCCAGTATTGTGCAGGCTGGCCGTGCTCAGCATGTTTCTTCAGAATGGCACCCATGATGTCAGCGGCGACAGCACCTCGATACGGGCTTTTGCTGGATTGGAGCATGACGGCAATGTACCTTTTTTAAAGTGCACATGAGTAGGTAGAATTAAGTGGATGCATAATACACTGGGGCACTTACCTCGCACCAAAGTGCCAGACATCGAGTTTTGAATCCGTCTCTGGCATTGCAGAGATCACTGCATTTCGCACTTGGCAGCAATTATCGGCAACCATCATCCTGGGCTGGGGAATGTTGAGAATGTCGTGGCGGTGCTTGAGACCTTGAAGGAGTTCGGTGATCTCTGCATTTGTGCGTGTCTGGCAAAAGCGCTGCATACAGAACAGAAGGAAATATGTCAGCGAAACACCTAGGCGAGTCATTGTCCAAACTTACCCATGAAATAATCTGATTTTCTCATTCAACACACTCAGTATCCGCCTTTCAACTCCTTAGACTTTTGGCGATCTTTGTTGGTAAGCGTGGCTTTACTTGCTGCTTTGAATGTGTTGTCGAGTGAACCGCATATGGCTGCCAGGTTTCGAATCAGGGTGCGACAATGATTCAAGCCTAACTGTAAAACTAACCTGATAAAGTTTTCAGATAGGCTCCGCTCTCCCTTTGCCTTGTGCGCACACAGAAGTCTAGGAAGACTTCTGTGATCATCTCGCCCGATATCGATTTGTCAGCATATCCAAGTGGGTCGCTGGCGACTGAGAACGCCTGTAGCATCTGAGCACCAGCAGTGCTCTTGCCACCAGAGAAATAGTTCGTAAGTTGGTTGTTCACCCTGCAGGTGGGCTGCGCGTGGAATGCCTCAAGGTACTCAAGCATTCGCCGTTTGTGCTCCAATAGGTGGAGCTCTTTGTGCATGCCGAATAAGGCAGTAAGTAAGGTTTCTACTAGTAGGCACAAATGCACTCACGTCTGACTCTTTCTTCCAGCCCTGCAGAGGTTGTTGACGGGCGCATCTCCACTAACAAATCGAAGAAGAGATCGTGTCAGGGCGCAACGGTAGAAAAATATCGGGATGCCACCTTTTTATGTGTCAGGTGCGTGGGCTCCGAACGTCTAATGCATGAAACTCACGAGGAATCCGCCAGTGCTCCCATGTTCTCCAGTATGCAGCGCTTGTCGTTGCGAAACAATAACCCTCCAAGTCATCAGCTGCCTGACTCGCATGGCCTCCAGCATCTTCACCTCCAGGTATAATGTTCTTGTTTTTTCCTTTCGTCGTCTTGGCTGAATCCTTGCACGTGTTGCATCGCAGTTGGGCACCAAGTGCTGTCTCTTCACAGATAAGACCATGGAGCTCGCGTGCACCCGTACTTGTCCATCCTTCCCAAGTGGTCGCCTTGTCGGAGCCACATCGAGGACAGGTGGCAAGCTGCGGGTAGTAGAATGGGTGGATGATGTTGAGGGGCTTGATGTACTGCGTCGCAGGCTCGATGGCTTGACATCCGAGTCCCAAGCGTTTTTGGACATGCAGGTAAGACGGAGGCACGAATCGAGGCCCGAGCAATGGGACATTGAATCCTAACTTATCTGTAGGCTCAATTTTCTTCGAACGAGGTCGGCTCTTCTCCCACAGGCACTGCACGTATTCAACAACCTCTGCCTCCCACCTCAGCTGAAACTCTGGACGTGGGTGGTTCTTATGGTTGCGGGACTCTTTCCATATTCTGACTCGTTTTTCGACCTGTGTTTTAATCCGCGAGTGAGTCTGTCAATTCGACGATTTCTTCGAAGGCCGAACACTCACGCTCACAGTCCAGTTTTTCTCAAAGGCATTTTTCTCAACAGGCGAGACAGCAGCCGAGTTCTTGAGGAGATTGAGGACTACTTTAGGCTCGAATACTGACATGACTGGGACATGCAGTGTGATTATACTTGTGTACTTGGTTGGGGTGGAGCCACAGACGTATTTTAGGGGTCCAGCCCGACTCTTCAACCTTAACGACTTTCATCTACCATGCTAGCACCCTTGATCCCCGCTACATAAATATATTGCTGCTGCAAGCGAGCCGCCGCCGTTCAACGAATATTGTCTTGACTTCTGATTGGTGGGTTGAAATTTTGAATTCAACACACCGCTGTTGGGGGGTGCACACCGATCGTGTAAATTCAGGGAAGACTAATTACTAGTACCCTACACAGCTCAACACTCAATGGCCCCGCACATTCACGTTACCTCCTCCAGGTCTACTGAGGGGAATGCTACTAGTAGCATACATGCAAACATGGAGAATGCGCTTAATGTGTACACCGGCGGCAGATGCTCAGATGCCACCAATGTCAGACCTCAACTCGCGCCGGATATCCAGATTCATCAGGCAGACATTGCCCACTTCGTGGAAACTGGGTTTGACGAAGAAGTTAACTCGTTTGACCCGCTCGGGCTTTCAGCCAGCCATCATTAAAGACATCTACACACACGTGAAAAGCTTCAGAGAGACAAAGAGAGTGGTGAAAGTCATGCGCCTCGCTGCAATGGAGGCTGCCAGAGTCGAGATTCAACGCTTGAAGAACGAGGCCCGGGGGGTGCAAGAGGACTCGGACTCGGAGGGCTTGTATGAGAGGCCGGAGAAGGCCAAGGCAGACCCCAAGGAGGAGGAAAACGAGTGAATTGGCAAGCAAGTAACAACATGCACCGTAACACTTGTACTATGAATGTATTGACTCAGAGCGGGATTCACAATTTACCGTAACTAAGCAATAAACATCTGTCGAAAATTATGTCAGGATGTAAGCTAATGCGAAGGAGCAGCGAGTTCACCTTGAGAATATACACGGTCTTGACACACTGTCATCAATGCCGGCGTGAAATCGGGTCCATTAAATTCTGTAAACATCGCCGTTATCAAAACAGAACTCCCTTTAACGGGGGAAGATCATTCTCACCCGTTTAATCAATTTTATAACCGGTTCACACTAAAAATGATAGGGTAAGTCACTCTGAACATAGCAGGTACATACTTCAGTAGCGCTGCAACCCATTCGCACTAAAAACGATAGGGTAAGTGACTCAGAACATAGCAGGTACATACCTCGGTAGCGCTGGACAACCTCGACCAGTAAGTCAAGCTGCTTCCCCTGGGATCATTTCCCGGCATCGGAAGTCAGACCCCTGCGAACCCTTGGAATTTCCTGGTCCCGCCTGCGGCGAGCCTCCCCCCTTGCCATGACCAATTTTTTCATCTGGTTCACGTCAGTGAGTCACATGGTCGGTTGGATAAATCAAACGTCTTCGTCTGAAGTCATAGTCGGCGTATATAGAATCCTTGAGGAAGACCGCGCCACTTGACGATCAAAATGTCCTACTTGTCTCCAAGCAGCTAACCAATCTGAACCGACGACCACATCATCGTGCATCATTAATCATTGGTTGATGTCAGAACAGCCGTGAACGTAGATCCGACGGTGGGCAGCCAAACGAAAGACCAACGCCCACTGACACCAAGCTGTTCAAAAGCGCGCTATCGAAAGAGACTGAAACCAGGAAGCAACCAATGAACGATTGCATGGTGAGGATAAAGCGGTGAGCTTGAAACGAGAGCAAAACTCCAACCTGGTCTTTACTTGTGCACTGATCGACCGCACCTTAGCTAGAAGAAAGCTTGAGGACACCGCCACAGCACAGCAAATGACAGATTCGGCGCCCGATTCAATAAAAGTGAAAAATTAGTGGAAATCCAGTTCACATTGTAAAACCCACTAACTAGTGTTAGCGGGAATTGCTGCTTGACAAGTACTTAATGTGCCTGCAGTGGTCTCGACTGGCAAAGTATGGTGTCAGTCGTGCGTCTGAACCAGTTACACAGTGCGACCATCATGATCCATGCATCATGAGGCTCTGAGCGAGGCGATCCATGGAAATCTTGCTGCTATATATCTAGTACTAATTCTCAAATGCTTGCTGGAACCTTCTATTCACCTGTTGGGTGGCTAGGCCACTTGAAAATGTCAGTCACAGATACCTTCAGTTTGCAGTTGGCCAAGGTATGTAATCTGATTGTGCTCTGCTATCCAGCACTTCTCTAATATTAATGTCTCTAATAGTATACTAATGGTGAGATTGGCTTGATGACAATGCTTATCGTTATTCACAACTTTGCTTTGCTTCAAAGTCGCTGCATTGGCAATTCTAGTAAGTCGTGCTGTATCAGTCTCATTGTAATTCTAATGTATCACCAGATTTATGACTACTTTATCACGTTACACTCAGAAGTTAGGAAAGTCAGCCGCCCAATCTCAGCGCTGATTGTTCTTGTGTGTAGGTCCAATGGACCTAGGGGCGGAAGGGGGGATTATTCACATTGTCTTTACAGTTTCACGATATGTACCTTTTGCTGGTTCATTTATGACCTCATACTGTGAGCAACACCAGTACGCACTATCACACAAAAGCTGATTCCTGACCAGCCGCTGTCAAGATTGGGGCACACAAGATGTGAGTATACTT
>JABCPV010000238.1:0-63512 GCA_016584345.1 Suillus ampliporus
AATGGTCTGGATAGAGTTGGTGATCTGTGTGATATGAAATAGAATCGAGGTTGAGTGTGTGAGTGTATAAGGTTCTCCAACTTGGCTTAAGAGAGTTTTCGAGAAATACTTCTCTCCACTTTCCGAGTCCATCACTTGGTTGGGTAGGACTTCGATGTCTTTTTGGGAGGTTGGTGTCCTTACAGTATTACGGGTGTTCGTGCCGTAGGTTGGGGAAATGGTGCGAGAGCCCGGGGACCCGTTCCGGTACTGGTGCTTCTTCATCCTGCAGGTATGCTGGACTAAGGTCTATAGATTGATATTTGTTTGGAGTTTTCTGGGCTTTCTGGAAGAGATTTGGTTGGTTTGATTGGTGTGGTGGCGCCGTTGGACGCAGTGTCCTCGAAGGGTGTTTGGGGTCCTTGTCCGAGGTGCCACTTAGTGTGGGACTAAGAGGCGATTCACCGATAGCCTACTACTACGACATCAGGTGTATCTGCTCTCTCTCGACATCGCTCGTCGGGTCCTGTGGATCGTGGTGCACATCCAAGCTCTCTCAACAAGGTCACATCTATTCGCATCAGACGGGAGAAACGTTGGAAAAATAGAATGACTCGTCTCTTCCACCCGCGCCGCCATCAACCTGGAGTCTGCATACCTCCAAGCGCACTCTTCCGATGGACACATTGCTTCCTAAATCCTTGGCAACTGCCGTCCTCGATACCTCACGAAAATGAAAAAAAAAAAAAGAGTTGATGCATAGCGGGACTCGTGCCTTGGAAATCTCGCACATGCCCGATGAACAGCACTTCATCACCGTCTCAGAGGAGGGCTCGCTCCGAGGATGGGACTTGGAGAGCTGGCTTTGCACAGGTAAGGGATATCTGGCAGGACGAGGGCAGTGAGGCGACTTTCAACATATCATTGGCGCCGAACGGTAAGAAAGTGGCAGACGCAAGTCACGATGGGACAGTGAGGATACGAGATATCGATTCAGGCAAATTGAACGGGACACATGGAGGGCGTACACCTGTTCATTGTAGTAGATTGATGACTGTGACTGACGGAATGCGATTCGAGGCCTGGGCGCTACAGCTACTATACAGCCTATTATAGTAAGTATGCTGTATGCTGTATGCTGTGAAGTGGACACGAGGATGCCGCATGTAAAAGATACATCGACAAGCTGAATTGACCAAAACACCCATCATGTCTTCGTGTCCACACGTCCGGTCCTGCTGAGAAATATATACTCGTAAGTGACGACTTTGGACTTTGATGGATGAAAGCTGAGACTGCGCTGCGCTTGGTAGTTGGAATTCTGGAGTATGTCTTCACCAATTCCTTGGATGCATCACGCATCAGCGATAACGCCCCGCCATAAATTTGAAGGACACAGCGACACTGTCAGGGGTGTCATACACCTGCCAGGCGGAGAGCGGATCATCACTGGTTCATGGGATGGCTCGCTTCGAGTATGGAACTTGGAGAGCGGAAAGCAAATAGGGAAAGACTGGCGGGATGGAGAAAGTCGCGTGTGGACCATAGCGTTGTCCCCAGACGGAAAGAAAGTGGTTAGTGGGAGTAGCGATGGTGCAGTGAGGTTGTGGGATATCGACACAGGCAAGGTCATCACTAAATGGATAGGGCACACAAACATCGTGACTTCTGTCTGCTGGAGTGGAGATGGTCGACGAGTGTTAAGCGGATCGCACGAAGGGACAACAAGAGAATGGGACGTGGAGAGCGGGGAGACCATCCTCGGTCCATTCGAGACCGGATACCAACGCGTGTGGGGACACATCTACTCGCCAGACACAGCCTTGATTGCGATTGCTGGAGACAAGTACATCAAAATCTGGGATGCGAAGACACGGAGGCTTGTTGCCACTCTCAAAGGACATGAGCATACAATGGATTGGCTGGCTTGGACCGCGGACGGAAAGACCCTTATCTCTGGGGGGCCAGGTGAAAATGACGCGGTCGTGACGCGCCTGCCGCGGCCGTGACGCGGCATTGACGCGGCACATGTGACGCGGCACTACCAGTTCAATTGTCTATCGATTACCTTCAAATATCATGTTATGTCGCTTCAAACACTATTAATATTCATTATTGATGTATGTTCAACTGCAGTACTGACTCTAGAGTGCTCAAATGCACATCTAACCACATTTACAGTGCTTGCCGTGTACACCCTTCGCGTTCGTACAGCCTGGAGATATTTCGAGATCAAGTACTACTCCACCTCTGTACTGTCTAATGATCTAATGTTAGCTTGCAGATGCTGCATGCAGTGTTACTCGAGCTGGGTCAGCCTGTTAAGCTTCATCCCTTCAACCTTGTCAATGCACTCATAGTAGTAAGTACCATGTCAAGCCTCACCAATGCTGCGTCAAGCCACCTGCAATTGACATTAGTATTACCATGTCAAGTCTCAGTCATGCTGCAGCGAGCCTTCCCTGTGCTGCATGAAGTCACAAACCCACCGCGTCAAGATTTACCTACATGCCGCGTCAAGACTTACCTATGTGCCGCGTCAAGACTTACCTATGCCGCGTCACGGCCGCGTCAGTGCCGCGTCACACATATTCTGCCGCGTCGCTGCCGCGTCAGTGCCGCGTCAAACCTCATGCATGCCGCGTCAACTATGCTGCGTCAAGACCTCTTGCATGTCAGTACTGCTATAGTTTGTCCGTTGGCAGGTCGTTTGATGGCGCGGTTGCAAATTCCCTTCGAGTATCGGATCACCTCCTAGTGATGTTGCACAAGGAGACCTCGTGGACGAACTCTGGCAGGACCGAACCAAGAGGCGTGAGATTCGGGTAAGTAGAAAAAACCGATTGGTTGTGCAAGTGTTCCTTTTAACACGAAGTATTCCACAGCTCGGAGAATGGGTCCACTCTTGGGATAC
Source organism: Suillus ampliporus (assembly GCA_016584345.1). NCBI lineage: Eukaryota > Fungi > Basidiomycota > Agaricomycetes > Boletales > Suillaceae > Suillus > Suillus ampliporus. Next base: position 2,894 of record JABCPV010000238.1, read on the forward strand.
TCCTCGCGAAGAAGATCTGATTCAAAACTTCATGTCAGCACCTGTGTCAAAAGAACTGGATGTTATTCTGCGACCTCATATTGCTGCGCTTCAGAGGCTCCTCGACAGTCCCAACTTGAACCAGGATGAGGCAGAAAGATATCCTGTTATGGATTTCATCATCCGTTCGAAGAAGAAGCCAGATGGTGTTGGTGCATACAGCATCCCATTTTGTGGAGACATCTCATCTCGCGAGTATGCAAAAATCGCACGTTGGTTCTCTGACAACATTCCCGGTGCTCCCAGTCAAGTCCAAAAATGGCTCGGTGGCATGCCTTTGGTGCATGCTTTCACGCTCGTTGTCGCTCATCGAAAGGCTGGCGAATTCAAAAAACGCGCGCAAGCTCAGAACAAGGAATGGCATGATAGCAAGTTGTTGAGGATGGCTTGGGCTGATCTTATGATAAGTTATCCCACAGACAGCTTCGTGGCTGACGTAGACCTCGAGTGCCTGATTGCACTGGAAGCAAGGATGTTCGAAGATTCAAAAGAAGCCGGAGCTGCAGGCAACCAGCAGTGGGGCTTGGATGCAGGTCAACACCACAGGCGGTGGAATCCATATCTCAATATTCCCAATGAATGGGTTTTGGGGCGAGAATGCAACGAGAGTGAATATGAAGTGCGTTACTTGTTACCAGCTCAGTGATAAGTCTCTAACTCGTCGTCACTGATAGCGTGGACCCTTGTTCAGTGATAACTCTGATGCCACATCCTCCGATGAAGTATCCGTGACTGTAGTAGTTCCTGCATGTCTGGGAGAAGAAGCTCTTGCAAAAGTTGCACCCATGAAACGTCGTCGCGGTTCACAGAGAGTCGAGAAAGGAAGGAAAGCCAAGTAGTCGTTGTTGTAGCTATACACTCGTTAGTATGATGAATGCAATACGAAAGAAATGGGCACAGACCTAGAGCACAGAGGCCATGGGACTTACATGTCTGGGAGGAAAGCTGCGTCAAGCCTAGCTAGTGGCTGCGTCAGTGCTGCGTCTAGTGCCGCGTCAGTGCCGCGTCACTGTTACGTCACGCCGCGTCACAGCCGCGTCACGACCGCGTTAAAATAGCCACGCCCATCTCTGGGTCTTCCGATTGCTCTATTCGGACATGGAATACCACAACATGGCAGCAGATTACCGTTCTGTATGAACGCGCCAGTGTCGGGGCCATTGCAATATCTCCGAATGGCCGCATCCTCGCAAGCGCACCGGCCAGCCAGTCAGTGCAATTGTGGAACCTCGACAACGGCCAGCCCATTAGTTTGCCCCTCCGATTTGCAGAGTCAGCGTTTTGCGTGTCATTTTCAACGGATGGAAAGTTATTAGCTACTGGTTGCTGTGACAACAACACGTACACCTGGGATGTTTCTGCAATTGTTAAAGAAGCTGGCCTTGACGATCTTCTGTTGGATCCAAATGTCAGTTTACAGGGATTTACTTTCATTCGAGAAACTGAACGCGCCTTCCCAGACTCAGCTACAGGACGGTGACAAGGCGTTACTCAATGTACGTGGCACGTTTATAAACATCTCGTTGCGGTTGAGCGTATGCGTTCTAGGATGATGCTACACGACGTCCGGTTCAGCCCCGCCAACATGCCCATCGGGTACCCCCCAGGGTTTTTTGACGACCTACCAGATCGTTCTCACGTACGTCGTTAGCGTCTCATTCAATGTTTTCCTGACTTCCATGCTTTCAGAGACGTCGATCCTTCGCAGGTCATCATCGTGCCAGTCTTTTCATCAACACCGCATGGGAGCCTGTTTCTTGACCGCTTTACCTCGTTATTCCCGCCGCACCCACTCCGATGCTCACGACATGCCATCCCAATCCCGGCCTCTCGACTGGGCTCGAAACGTTCTCACACAGCGCAGACCAAGTGGTGGAGAGATCGAGTTGCGCGAGCGCCGCTCAGCGGTAGTCAATGTCCCATATGCACAAGGCAAACGTGTATGTTCCCGTCTTCCTTAAATATGCGAACCACACCTAATATCATACAGAGGAATGCTTCAGCGAGAGAGAAACGCAGGCCAATTCCATTGAAGTCGAAAAATACTGCTGCAGGTAGCACACGGCCTCCCCAGAGCAGTAGTCGCACAGCAATCTAGTGGAGCGACTCGCCTCCAGCTACAGGCTGCTGTATCCATGTCATCTACCACATCCGCTGTCGTTACTACTGCCGGAGCTGCAACGTCGATAAACTCCCACCCTGATGCAATGATCAGGCAGCCTGGACGGTGGTCTCGTTTCTGGCTCTTTTTTTGTTGTACATCACCTGAATATACCGACGGCCATCGTTAATTTTATCGTTGCCAAAGATTGCATTTACAAGTATATTAAATTTAAATCTCGTCCTTTATATGCTCTGCTACATGACTATCCCTTTCGAAGTGTCCTTTTTGTATGATACTACGCTTCTCTTCATCTGCATCGATCGAGCCATGCGCTTAATATTCTTGGGTTGACGTCTCATTCCTCAGTTTTCTCCATTCTCATCGTCAGATGCTGCTGCCAAACACGCCAACTTTGTCATGCCACCGGCGTCGATGTCTGGCACTATGTGAAACTCCATCAGTATTCTGTCGATTCGAGGGACAGAACAGCTGGAGAGTGGTATGAGCATATTGGCATGAGCAGTTTCCTTCGATGACGAATTGAGCTGGTCGGCTTGTCACGCATCTGCATAACACAGCAAGAAGGATTGAAATGTAAGACTCCAAGGAGAGAGACGAATAAAGACGAACGCGGAAAAGAGGCAACAGTCAGTTGTACTACACCCTATCACCTTAAGCTGGTGTTAACGTCCTCGCTTCGGCTTGGACATTGATGCTAGCATGCAGTTTTTGTCCGGATAAATACAAGGGCTCATGCACCTCATGGCTTTCCGCGATTCATTCCCGGCCTCACTGGCACATCTACTATAGAGCTTGCTCAGGGATGGGGCTGACGACGTAATGCTCTGACTCTCCAACCTCTTTGGACTCTCATCGAACTCATGTGGTAATGCTCTCGTCATTTGTCGTCAAGACACTCCGTAGTATACTTGATGGTTTATGGTATCATCATTCTTGTCAAACTTGCAGTCGAAGGCAGGACTGGTCGCCGAGCTTTGACTTGACACCGCACACGAAAAAGGGCAGGGTGTTGAGGGACTCGATGCGCTTACTGTTGAATTGGTTCTCTGAGGCGAACTCCTTGGTCTCATAGTCCATACGCTCGATTTCCTCCTTGGAGAGACGATCCCTCTATTTCGTGACTTGGGTTATCCAAAAGAAGGTGCGGAGGGACAGGATGACCGGGCGAGGTCAGTTCAGATAAATATTATATGTTACATATACTGTCGTTGTGGTCGTGGAAGTAATCAGTTGTTTTCAAGATATGTAAGTTATAAGGATGACTTTACCGATAACTTACTACTGCAGCACCAGGTGTATCTGCTATCGCTCGTCGGATGCTATGAGGCGTGACGTACATACAAGCTCTCTTGACGATGTCACATCTATACGCATGGGCCAGTCAGCTCTGAGCTGAAACGTTCGAAAGATATAAAATGACTCCTCTCTCCCACGTGCCGCCATCAATCCCTCTGGAGTCCCTCCAAGCACATTCCTCCGATGGACATCTTTCTTCCCAAGTCCTTCGCAACGATGGATAGCGATTGATCGCCGACGGCTCGCTCCGAGTACGGAACGGCTGAGCAGATGTAGAGAATGACACTTTCGTCTGACGGTAAGCAAGTGGCAAACGTGAGTCTTACATCAGCAACACTCCCGAATCAGTCAGCCAATGAAATTCATTCATCGCTCATCCAACTATCCACCGGCCCGCCCATCGGAGGTTGTATCGTCAGGCCACCACACGCTACTTAGTTAAACTGCAGTGGCCCACGTACGCCACTGTGCCATTAGGTATGCTGTATGGCTAGCAACTGTCGCACGTCACGTCACTGATCCAATTAAACGTGTTACTAAGTAGAAAAAGTGTCACACAGGTCGAGATTCAAGAAAGTGTCGAAAAAACTAGTCTATTCTATGTCGTCTATGACCGGAAGGGAGTCCCCCCACTTTTTCCATCCCTCCAAGATTCCCCGGATGCCCAACCAAAATTTGAGATTTGATCATTCGGGCCCTCCTCAACATCTGTTGCCGCATATCTGTGAGTGGTGACCGTATTAAAATATGCAATTCCGAGCGCATCATTGATGTGACAGCACACAGTTTTTTACTTCCCATGCTTCTTATGTACTAGTTTGTACTAGTCGCCAAGTCGGTATCAACGGTACCCTCAGAGACGGTAACCCTATGAAGCACAAGTGTCCAATGACACTACTTGAACAAGCCATAGAGAATGGAGACCACAAGCAAGTGGCATGGATGGCCCTGACCACTAGCATCCAGTGCCGATGCTCTCCTGTTTCAGGCCCCATCATTACAAACAGCCGATGTCCTCCTGTTTCGCGCCCCATCATCAAAACGGCCTATCCCAGCCTATCCCCTCGAGTAACTCGGCTGGACTATCATTTACCAAAGAGAAGTGCCAGTTATACTATCAAGTGTTTCACATGCAACATTATTTCGTTTGATGGAATTGTCATACTGGAAACAAGGTTCCGGAAATAATATAACTATTGCTTCCCCTTTAAAACCTACAGACGTTCCACTGCTCAGCAAGTATACAATATGTGCACCTCTTGGTCGGGTGTCTATTACACTCTTGTCCGACTGCCGCGTTGTTTACATCGTTGTCCAGCTCATATGACTTGCTTGACAGCATATCTTTGACTGAGACATGCAAAGAAATCGCAGGCATCTGTATCCTCAGCGTCGATGGTGTATGACCAGGGTGAGTGTTCGTCGTCTGAGCTCTGCGTACCTGCACCGATTGATCCTCCGCAGCTTCTGTTAACTATATCGAAGACATCAGTCACTGGGCATCATCAAGCTCGCAGATTTCTGAATGTTCCTTTGAGCCAGGAACATCTTTAGATGTCGGCATAGCGGTAAGTAATGAGATTACGCCGCCTGCTACTCTGTTTTGAAGGTGCCCGTTTGCAAGCTCCAAATCTTAGGTGAGACTAGGACTCCTTTTGCGGTAGGTTTGGCGCACAATACTCTTTTCTCTATCCTTTTCATTTTATTTCCACAGGTGAAGGGTGGTGGACATGCGACCAACCCTGGTTTCTCATCGACGACGGGCGTGCAAATTTCTATGTCTCGCTTTTCCGATGTTACCTACGACGCGCTGTCACAAACAGCCACAATCGGTGCAGGTCTACTCTGGGACGACGTGTACGCCGCCTTGGAGCCGTACGGGGTTAACTGTTGTTGGTGGTCGAGTAACGGGTATCGGCGTTGCTGGTTTCACTCTCGGTGGAGGTAAGATTGTCCATTCTTTTCGATGTAGTGTGTACTCAAGATCCCTAGGATATTCATGGCTCTCCAATCAGTACGGTTTGACGATTGACACCGTGCAGTCCTTTGAGTTAGTGATGCCAAACGGTACTGTTTTGAATGTTACCGGAGCTTCTGACCCGGATCTATTCTTTGGTTTGAGGGTGATCTAAGTTTTAATAAATAGCTAGAGGACTTACTGACTTATATGTTTAGGGTGGATTCAATAATTTCGTAGGGAAACGCACCAGAATCAATGTTGCTCTATATACTCACCGTCATCAGGGCATAGTTACTAGATTCACACTAAAGACCTTCCCTCAATCCCAAGTTTGGGTAAGATAATTGTTTGTTGTCTTGAATTAGTTGCTCACCGTCTGATCACGTCAGGGCGGAGTTATCACGTATACCGCAAACGTGTTGGACCTTGTCAATCAAGCAACAGCAAACTTCGTCGCGAATACCACGGATCCCAAGGCACAAATCATCACAACTTATAATAACATTTTTGGTGTGGTATGTGTATTCACCGTTCCCTCTACCGCGCATCATCTAAGCAATTATGACTATAGGCTGAAGTCTCAGGACTCGTCTTCTATGACGGACCCTCGCCGCCTGAGGGTATATTTGATGAATTCTTGGCCATCCCTTATCTGTTGAAGGACGTTTCCACACGATCGTTCCTCTCTTTAGTGCAAGCCTCTCCTTCTGATGCTACCTCAAACTTACGGTGAGACCCTGGTCATGTTTAATTGACTTGTCTGTTGAGACGGAACAGGGGGATCTTCAACACCATATCTGTCCTCGACTACCCCATTTCATTAATCGAATCCATTGTGAATGAGTCAGCGGTGAGCCATGCGCTCAAACATCAATGATGTCATCCTGATCCTCTCTACTCCTCCAGTTCTGGGGACAGTCGCTTGCTCCCTCCGGGGCATGGTTCATCTCCTATGATGTTGAACCGTTCCTCCCGTCGATATTTAACCACAGCACCACTCCATCCGCATACCCGCCTTCTCGCGATCAAGGACTCCTTCCATTGAATATATATTTTGCATGGACCGACCCCGCTTCGGACGGAATCGTGCAACAAGCTGTTCGTGATAGTGCATCCTATCTTCGGCAATTGGCCATCGCTGAGGGGCAGGATGTCGCTGACGCAGCTTCATACGGGAATTATGCCATCTTTGACACGCCGCTGAGCAGTATTTATGGGGAGAACGTGCCGCGGCTGCAGGCCATCAAAGCTGCTGTAGATCCGACCGATGTCATGGGATTGGCGGGGGGTTTTAGGTTCTAAGATTTCAGTTGGAATGCCTCCAATATAATTACTCAGTACTCAAATAGTATCTTGTCTTTAATTAGTTGTCTCCGAGTGTACGTCAGGCTGCTAGCTGCCATGTGTATCATGTTCACTGGCAATCCCAGGCTACATAGTATCCGAGAACAAACTGAGTGAAGACTCAAAGACTGTAACGAGTCCTAGAGCGTGCTGTGTACACAGCGTTTCAGTGTTACACTCCTGGGACAACCGTTCTCTGGTTTGTTAACAGCTAAGCACAACTCAAGCATAAAAATACCTCGATGGCTCAACGCGGTCCAGTAAATAATTAAAACTAAGATGTACTAAGACAGGTCTATGACTAGCCAGACCGTTCCTTCTTGATTCTGGGCATCGTGAGAACGTCCTGGTTTTATCCTCCAAGTGATCTCAGATACATTTGCTTTGGGGTTACCACCTTGTGACTGTTCGAATCAACCACTATACTGCATGTGAAGGCTTGACTACCGTTGCGCGCACCTTCGTTATATCTTCGTCCCCCGTTTTCCAAAGTTGCGCCTTTCCCTTCGGCTTAATCACAATACATAACTCGTCGCTCAAACAATTACAAGCGTGAAACTCGCCGTAATAGGAAAACACATATTTGACGCCCTCTACGTGTTCCAAAATGTAATTAATGGAATCAGGGTCATGAGGCTGGTTGATGTAACCCGCGAGCATAAGTTTGAGTCCGGGTGGATCATAGAGCTTGTCGGTCCTGCCTTTTGGGACCTTGACTGTCCCCTGCATTCAGCAAGTCAGATAAGTCATTTACGATGTCTGCAAGGTCGTACATCAGGGGTAGAATCTCTCTATCGAGGCGAGGAAGGTCAGCGACGAAATATTGTCATACAATAGGTCACCCACCCCATTGGCTGGGCAGACCGTTGAGCTCTTGAAGTCATTAGGGTTGCTAATGGAATCCGTAAGTTTTGTCTATCTATGTGGGGAGTCAGTTCAGGTAAATATTGTCATACAATAAGTTGCACGTACTGGCAGCTGCCATTGTCACGGTGGTCAGTTCTTTCCAAGATAGGAGAGTTATAAATATCGGATCACGTCACCGATAACTTACTACTGCGGCATCAGGTGTATCTGCTCTCTCTCGACATCGCTCGTCGGGTCCTGCAGATCGTGGTGCACATCCAAGCTCTCTCAACAAGGTCACATCTATTAGCATTGGACAGCAAAAACAGAATGACTCGTCTCTTCCACCCGCGCCGCCATCAAATCCTCTGGAGTCTGCATACCTCCAAGCGCACTCTTCCGATGGACACATTGCTTCCTAAATCCTTGGCAACTGCCGTCCTCGATTCCTCGCTAAAATGAAAAAAGAGTTGACGCATAGCGGGACTCGTGCCTTGGAAATCTCGCACGTGCCCGATGAACAGCACTTCATCACCGTCTCAGAAGAGGGCTCGCTCCGAGGATGGAACTTGGAGAGCTGGCTTTGCACAGGTAGAGGATGGCCGGACGAGGGTAGTGAGGCGACTTTCAACATATCATTGGCGCCGAACGATAAGAAAGTGGCAGACGCAAGTCACGATGGGGCAGTCAGGATATGAGATATCGATTCAGGCAAATTGAACGGGATACATGAAAGGCGTACAGTCTGTTCATTGTAGATTGATGATTGTGACTGACGGAATGCGATTCGAGACCTGGGCGCTACAGCTGTACAGCCTATTATAGTAAGTATGCTGTATGCTGTGAAGTGGACACGAGGATGCCGCATGTAGAACACACATCGACAAGCCAAACTGAATTGACCAAAACGCCCATCATGTCTTCGTGTCCACACGTCCGGTCCTGCTGAGAAACATATACTCGTAAGTGACGACTTTGGACTTTGATGGATGAAAGCTGAGACTACGCTGCGCTTGGTAGTTGGAATTCTGGAGTATGTCTTCAGTAATGGCTTGGACTCGGATGCATAACAGACCAACGATAACGCCCCGCCATAAATTTGAAGGACACACCGAACGCGTCTCTGGCGTCATACACCTGCCAGGCGGAGAACGGATCATCACCTGTTCGTGGGATGGCTCGCTCCGAGTATGGAACTTGGAGAGCGGGAAACAGATAGGGAAAGACTGGCGGGACGGAGAAAGTGAGGTGTGGACCATCGCATTGTCTCCAGACGGAAAGAAAGTGGTTAGTGGGAGTCGGGACGGCGTAGTGAAGTTGTGGGACGTCGACACAGGCAAGGCCATCACTAAATGGATAGGACACAGAAGCATCGTGACTTCTGTCTGCTGGAGTGGAGATGGTCGACGAGTGTTAAGCGGATCGCACGAAGGAACAACAAGGGAATGGGACGTGGAGAGCGGGGAGACCATCCTTGGTCCATTCGAGACCGGGCACTACTTGGACGTAGTCGTGTACTCGCCAGACACGACCATGTTTGCGACTACTGGAATCCAACGTTTTATCAAAATCTGGGATGCGAAAACACGGAAACTTGTTGCGACTCTCACAGGACACACAAGTTTGGTGGTTTGCTTGGCTTGGACCTCGGATGGAAAGACGCTTATCTCCGGGTCCTACGACTGCTCTATTAGGACCTGGAATACCACAACATGGCGCCAGATCGCCATTCTGGATACACACGCAAGTATCTTTGCCATTGCAATCTCTCCGAATGGGCGGATCCTCGCAGGTGCACCGTATGACCAGACAGTGCGAATGTGGAACCTCGACAGCGGCCAGCTTATCAGTTCGCTCCCCCTGCCTATCACTTCCCTCCAACTTCATGGAGTGTTCTGCGTGTCGTTTTCAACGGATGGAAAGCTACTAGCCGCTGGCTCCAGTGACAACAACACGTCCACATGGGACGTTTCTGCAATTTTTAAAGAAGCTGGCCTCGACGATCTTCTGTTGGATCCAAATGTCAGTTTGCAGTGGTTTATTTTCATTCGAGGAACTGAACGCGCCTTACCAGCTGCACGATGGTGACAAGGCGTTACTCAATGTATGTGATACATTTATAAAAACATCTCATTGCGGTTGAACATATGTGTTCTAGGATGATGCTACACGACGTCCGGTCCAGCCACGCCAGCATGCCCATCGGGTACCCCTAGGTTTTTTTGACGGCCTACCAGATCGTTCTCCAGTACGTCGTTAGCGTCTCATTCAATGTTTTCCTGACTTCCATACTTTCAGATTTCTCCACGACCCCGGTCCTCCGCAGGTCATCATCGTGCCAGTCTTTCATCAACACCGCATGGGAGCATGCTTCTTGGCCGCTTTACCTCGTTATCCCGCCGCACTCACTCCGATGCTCACGATATGCCATCCCAATCCCGGCCTCTCGACTGGGCTCGAAACTTTCTCACACAGCGCAGACCAAGTGGTGGAGAGATCGAGTTGTGCGAGCGCCGCTCAGCAGTAGTCAATGTCCCATATGCACAAGGCAAACGCGTATGTTCCCGTCTTCCTTAAATATGCGAACTCCGCCTAATATCATACAGAGGAACGCTTCAGCGAGAGAGAAACGCAGGCCAATTTCATTAAAGTCGAAAAATGCTACTAATGGCAGCTCACGTCCTCCACAGAGCAGTGTCGCCCAGGAATCTAGTGGAGCAGCTCACCTCCAGCCATCTTCGCAGCCACATGCTGCTGTCTCCACCACACCTGCCGTCGCCGCTACCACGCCGATGACCTCGCCTCCTCATGTAACCATAAGACATGCTGGACGCTGGACTCGCTTTTGGCTCTTTTTCTGTTGTACTTCTCCTGAATATACCGAAGGTCATCATTAGTCCACCATCTTCTTGTCCTTCACAAGTATCTGTCTCATTTACCGGTTTTCCTTGGATTTAAAATTTGCCATGTATGTGCTCTGACCACTCATACTACTCGCCCTGCTACATCACTGATAATTTTACCCGTTTGTTCTCAATGATACTAGTCCTCGTCATCTCCCATCATCCCACATATATAACACTCAGACTTTGTAGCTTGTATTGGTGGGCTCGTCAATGCCACCACATGACCCAATGTATCGATCCTGTTGGTTTTGCACATCGCTGGACCCTCTTCTGCCCAGTGCATCAACCTTTCCGAAATTCCGTGGCAAATCGTAATACCTAGCGCTAGTGAGTAGTTGATTTCTGGGCTGACGACACTCGATAGGGCGATATATTACTACGAACTTATCCTGGTATGGTTCCGGCTGGCTGTCTCATTTATCACGCATTTACGCAAGACATTTAATTGACTCTATGCCACCGGTGTTTATGTCATCGCATTGTCTCTGAAAGGATAAAATTGTTGAGACAGATGACACACCGCGTATATTTGAAATGTCCAGAATAGGCCCTCGCGCAGATCGATGAAAGCCGGCCTGCTCCGCTGGTTCAAAGTTGGTCAAGACTCGAATTCCTTCGGCCGTTCACAAGGTGCGACAGTCGTCCTTCAACATCGCAGAAGGGTTAGAAGACTGCACAGTGCATGTGACGGGAGTATCGTTATACGGAAGTCGAGACCGCCGAGGAAGAACAGGTGTGACGTTGTCGTAGACTCGTCCGAAACACTGTTTTCTGATTGAACTTACAAACTCAGTGCCTAGTGTGCATGCTTCAATCAAGTGGCAGAAGAGGTTATTCTTGCATTTCCGCCGGTTCTGCCGAACTAATCGCCATCCAAAAACGCTTCTGCGTACACCGTTGCCCATGGGTCGTAGAGTCCCGGGAGACGTGGCACCAATGGAAGTAGACATTTTCTAAGTAAGTAGGCTTGCAAAATGAATTGAAAGCGGGGCATTACCTTACAACTCTGGGTGTATTGTGTCATAGGAACTAAGTATCACCGTCAGAGGTACTCCCCAAAGAGATTCTCTTGGTGGTTCAACTAGGTGCTGCCAGGTACTATGATCGAACCGGTCGCAAGCCAGCAGTGTCATATCCCGTAAAGGTGAACATCTGGCTACGATTTTACTTAAAGGAGCCGTTCATAACTTGAATGTACCGCAACTTACCATGGGTTCCCTCCAACCCTTCCTTACATTCCTTACATTCCTTGCATCAGCCATACTGCAGCCGCAGAATTTGCACATCTCTGAGAACACGCCGCTCATCCTCAGTGCTGCAGCTTTTCTTTGGATAGTAGGATTCATTGTTTGGGCTTACCTTGCTAAATCCAAGAGTGGCCTTCCTCTCCCACCTTCCCCTCCCACTTGGAGACTTCGTGGGCACTCCCTTCCACCTCGCAAGTAAAGTGTCAAAGTTGACTCAGTGCTTTTGATGCTGATTGTGTCTCGTTGATAAGCTCATTTCTCACCATAGGAGGATGGATTGACGAGTACGGTCCTCTGATCACCATTCGGTCAGGATTTGAGAACAACGTTATTATCGGCCGTTACAAAGTCAGTCCTTCCACGCTGAGCTGTCATATCAAGGCTCAACATTCTATTGCAGGCCGTAGTGGATATCATGGAGAATCAAGGCAAATTGCTAGCTGATCGTCCTCGCATGATTGCTGCTGGAGAAATTTTTAGCGGTGGATTGAACCTCTCCTTTGCACCCTTTGGGGAAAGGGTTCGTCGCATGCGTAGGTTAGTAGTCCGCGATACTTTCCCCTATCCTAATTGACTTTCCAACGTGATGCAGAGCACTTCACACGCATCTCCAGCCTAAAGCAGCTGAGAGTTATCAACCCCTGCAGATGTCGCTCGCGAAGGACACTGTCCTCAACATCCTTGATGATCCATACAACTTCCACAACCATGTGACAACGTAAGTGATTTCGGTATTGATAGTACATTGCTCACATGAATTTTGAAGTTTTGGTGCGACGACAATTATGAAAGTTGCATATGGGAAGAGTACGCCCACGGCTGCGACTGATCCCGAAGTCATTGAGGTTCGGCAACTTGTCGAGATGACTCGTGCAGTTCTTCGCCCTGGTGCTTACCTGGTGGACACGATCCCTTGGCTCAAATATCTTCCTTGGTATGGTCCTGACTTGAAACGGGGATTTGAGAGGAGCAAGAAACTCTACGATACTCACCTGGACCGCGTGAAAGAACAAATGGTATGCATTGCCATGACAATCCTTACATATAATGTTTGAGTCGTTCCACAGCAGAGTAATGTGGACATCGGCCCTTCGTTTGCGAAACATATGCTAGAAAGTAACCATCTCTACGGTTTGTCAGATAATGAGATGGCTTGTCTCGTTGGTGCCTTTTTTGGAGGTGGATCCGCTACGGTGAGGTGTTTTTATGCTGTCTCTGAAGATATGTGACTCAAATTAGGGGTCAGACCGCTGCGGCAGTATGCACGGTGTTCACGGCTGCGGCATGTTTCCCCGAGGAGCAAGCTAAAGTTCAGGCCGAGCTTGATGCAGTCGTCGGAAGGCACCGAGGTAGCTCGATTCTTCAAGGCAATTCTATGTATTCAATGATTTCTCCACTAAAGCGCCAACCTTCGCCGACCAGAAATCACTCCCTTGCCTGCAGGCCTTCATTTCTGAAGCTCTGAGGTGGAGACCTCCTTCCCCATATGGTGGGCATCGTCGTTGTGTTTTATACCTACAGTTTACTGCATTGATACTCCAGGATTGGCTCATCGAACAACCAAAGAAGTCATTTGGGTAAGTAATATATCCGAAAAATACATCTACAAATGATGATCTTGCATCAGGAGAACTATTGTATTCCAACTGGGACTGCGGTTTTCGGCAACATGTGGTAAGCGTCGTACTTCAAGTCACGAAGGACATGATGGTTATTAATTGCCTTAGGGCGATCTCTCGAGATCCAGAAGTCTACCCTGAGCCTCACGCGTTCAAGCCTGAACGTTGGATTGACGGCCAAGGTCGCCTGAGAGATGATTTAAAATTATTTGCCTACGGGTTTGGTCGGCGGTGAGCCCCGTCTTTCAGCTGCCGGTTCTTTGGATGATATTCCTTCCAGTATATGCCCCGGTCTACATATCGCGAACAGGTAAAAATATCCTTCCACACACATTGTCTTCCGAGCTCACTTTGATCCAATACAGATCGATACTCATTAACTCGCTTCCTTATTCTTTGGGCCTTCCGGCTGACTCTAGATCCTACTAAGCCGTTGGATGACATGGGCTTCATGAATCGGGAGACGACAAAGCGGCCGTGTGCAATTGAATTTGAGGCGAGAATTCCGGAAACGGAGCTCAGGTGCATGATGCAGGATTATGCTGAGGTTGTATGAGAAACCTTGACGCTTGGACGGATCCCCTGAGCCGATCCAACGAAGAACCCATCCATCGCTTTGTGTACTATAGGTCACTATAAACTATTGTTCATCTCTTCCTCCGGGTCGCAGGAGGCATGACCAGTTAAATGCATAACTGCACTGTGGCCACTGCATGATGAAGCAACACCATGACGTCGTGCTGCATGTGCACGTCAATAATCCATGGATCCTAACGCAGGGCAGACAATTATGGTAGAAGAGGGTACAGAAAGACGGTGAACGTTGTGTGGAAGATGGTAGTAGTCACAGGCTTGGGCGCTCGTATTTGCACAGTCGGATTTAGAGCAAACATGTGTAAGGAGTCGTACTTCGCTAGCGACGGATTCCCTCTTTTCCTTACGTTTCATACCGTACTCCATTCTTAGCGCCACTGTCAACATGTCTATTACTTTCGTTACCTAGGACGCCACCCCCTTCTCCACTACATATTTAAGTAACCAGTCGTATCGTACGTGGAGCAGCATAGCTAACAGAGTAGTGGTCTTCCCCCTTATACTCACGGTCCCAATCATCACATCGAACTCGTACCGCTACGCACAATGTAGCACCCTTACACATGTACCGATCTCCACTGCGATCTCTTCTGTGTACCCAAAGCCACTAGATACGAAGTACGTTATATATTTCAGTGACGCAATGTCTGATTGAATAGATCAGACAGTTACCCTCACATATTAGCTTTGATTTATCGGGAAAAACCCCCCAAAACCACGGGCGGCGTGCTTGATTCAGACGACTCTAATAGCCTTTCTTAGAAAGAACGACTATCTAAGGTTCACGTTGACGTGTCGTTCGAGCAGAAAAGAACTCATGATAGTCCGATAGAAAACGTGTTACGTGTGTACATGAGTGTGATGATTAAGTGGGTGGGTGTAGAGAGGACTGGTGAGTGTTTTCGGGCGAAGGCGCGAAGCACCTCCCGGCCTCGAGGGGGCTTTAGCCTAAGAAGAAACAGGTGAGCTGGTCTCGTTAGCATTGACTCCAGAACATTATCACCAGTACGATTGCAATTCGCAAGCCTTTGTCAAGTACTTGACGAACTTCGTGTAGGCCGGGGTGACAAGCCGCATTCTTCGCAAATCACGAAGCACAAGCGGTGATCGTGGAAATCGACATGGTGCTTAGTTGTTGGACGACTGAGCTGTCGCGCTAATGGCGTGTAAACTATTGTTATTTTGTATACGTAGGACACATGTAATAAATTTACTCGACTACCAAACCGAATTGGTTAGGTGGTGTGGGGTATGCTTATCTGGTTGGTGCATTGGCTGGGACGGGTTGATGTCAAGAAAGGAGGTCACTAGCATCGTCGCCGCCGCGCATTTGCGAGAGCGGTAGGCGGATAAAGGGTAGAGTGCAGTGATAGAAGGCAGTTGTTAGATAGTGATGTATTGGACAGAAAGAAGTGAAAAAAAGATTGGGAAGCTCACCTTGAAGCGCTGGAGGAAACGAGAGCGGCGAATGTGACGAATGAGTGTAACATCATCCGGTGAAGGGTGTGGACTCTTTCTGTCAACGAGAGAAGGCCGCTCGTAACCGTAGGAGCAAGCGGTGGGCAAGAACGCCTTCAAGCGGAAGGAGAACATAGTAGCGAACGTGGCCACGGAAAACAACTTCGTGCAGTATAGGATATGCAATGAAGTGAACAGATTACAAGCGTTTAATGAACTCATGGGTGCGAGAGGATAGCGTGTCATAGTAGTGTATAAACGGGTGATGCGAGGGGGCGCACACGATCCAGCCCAGCGCTGGGTGTGAACGGCGCTGGAGGTGAACGAGGGAGGCGAAGGTACTTTTGCGTGAGACGAACATAACGGAGTGACCCAACATGTTTCGTTGAGATATTAGTTTTGCGGTTTTCGAGGTCTTTTGTGACATGTGTAATGTTCAGGGGTGGGTCCATGTTCCGGGATTGGAGGAACCTACTAATCATATCATCCATGAACGTTTGAACTCTATAGCAGGGTGCTACGAACTCGTGCTCTCGTGTCGGCGCGCGTATTGCCGTAAGGGTTATGATAACGCGATCTAATAGGCTTAGCGGTGTTCAACTTCGGGTCCCAAGTGAACTTTAGAATTGAGCATTCCAACCGTTAAGAGGTTAGTCTGGGTGTATTGTGTACCAATGGGGTACTATTAAGTATGAACTGTGACTGGCAAGCTTAGGTTGATACTATTACATAAATATGAACCGTTAAGAGGTTAGTCTGGGTGTCAACTAAGTATATTGTATGCCAAGTATGATCGACTCATCAGAAGCACTCTCCAAGGACCAACGCCGGCTCATCTAAAAAGTCCACTTAGCCGACACAAGTTGTAGTTGTTCTGAACAACTCATGTTTAGTATAGCTCAGGGCGTGCATTCGTAACTGTTCGTAAAAACATTCGTTTTGGCTTTATTTGAGAGAAATATATCGTGCCGGAGTCCTAGTGATTGGCATCGGGCCTGACTTGGGCTGGCTTTAAAGGGCTTGGGCCTGGAAGAAACTCAGACCAGGCCCAAATTTGGCAGGGCCTGGGCTTGGCAAGGGCCTGGGCTTTCAAGTAAAAGCGTGCCAAATCCCCGACACCCATGCTTAGTGGGGCGGGTTCTCTCAGATGGCCCTATCATGTTCCGTGCAATCTGTACCCACCAGAAGTCGGCAGGTCACACAATTTGGCAGGACAACGTGACACTTCAGTTACAATAAGTCACTTTCTGTCACAAAAATCCCTGCAAAAAGAGTGACTGCCGACTTCTGTTCGGTGCCGATTGCACCATAATCAAGGAGGAATGACTGTCTTCCTTCTATTATGTCTGACTACGGGAGACTACGATTGCACCGGACATAATACTTAGTATGTGTTCTGTTCCAACTCGGAGCCTCGTTCGGTTCCGATATGCGGGATTCGACACCAGGTATGACATTGGCGCCCTTGGCATCACCGGGACCAGCGGCTTCTCTTCGCGGTTCAACGAGGACGTAAATGTGACCATATTCAATGTGAATGTTCAGGGGGGCTACGATTGACATATGGTACTTAAAAGAGCCAATCACAACTTGAATGAACAGTAGTTTACGATGAGTTCCCTCCAACCCTTCCTTGCGTTTCTTCCATCAGTCAAACTGCCGCCACAGGACTCTGAGAGCGCCCAGCTCATCCTCAGTGCTGCCGCTTGTCTTGGGATAGTAGGATTAATTGCTCGGGTTTACCTTCCTAGATCAGAGAGTGGCCTTCCTCTCCCACCTTCCCCTCCCACTTGGAGACTTCGTGGGCACTTGCTTCCACCTCGCAAGTAAAGTGCCGAAGTTGACCCATTGCTTTTGATGCTGATTGTCTCGTTGATAAGCTCATTTCTCACCATAGGGGAATGGATTGACGAGTATGGTCCTCTGATCACCATTCGGTCAGGACTTGAGAACATCGTGATGATCGGCCGTTACAAAGTCAGTCCCTCCACACTGAGTTTTCATTTCAAGGCTCAACATTCTATTTCAGGCCGCGGTGGATATCATGGAGGGTCAGGGAAAATCAACAGCTGATCGTCCTCGCATGGTCGCTGCTGGAGAAATTTTTAGCGGCGGAATGAACATCACCTTTGCGCCCTTCGGGGAAAGGTTTCGTCGCCTGCGTAGGTTAGTATTTCGCGATACTTTCCACTATCCTATCTAACTTTTCAACGTGACGCAGAGCACTTCACACGCATCTCCAGCCTAAAGCAGCTGAGAGTTATCAGCCCCTGCAGATGTCACTCGCGAGAGACATTGTCTTCAACATCCTTGAGGATCCATCTAACTTCCAGAACCATGTGACAACGTAAGCATTTTCGGTTATGATAGTACATTGCTCACGTGTTTCGAAGTTTTGGTGCGACGACAATGATGAAAGTTGCATATGGGAAGAATACGCCCACGTCTGCGACTGATCCCGAAGTCATTGAGTTTCGCCAAACTTTCGAGCTGGTTCGTAAAGTCCTTCGCCCTGGTGCTTACCTGGTGGACACGATCCCTTGGCTCAAGTACCTTCCTTGGTATGGCCGGGACTTAAAACGGGGGTTTGAGAGGACCACAAAAGTCAACCATACTCACCTGAACCGCGTGAAGGAACAAATGGTATGTATTGCCTTGCCAATCTTGACACAATTTTTGAGTCGTTCCGCAGCAGGGCAATGGGGACATCGGCCCTTCGTTCGTGAAACATATGTTGGAAAGTAATCATATCTATGGTTTGTCAGATAATGAGATGGCTTCTCTTGCTGGTTCCTTTTTTGGAGGTGGATCCGCTACGGTGAGGTGTTTTTCTGCTGTCTCCGATGATATGTGGCTCAAATCAGGGATCAGACTTCTGCAGCAGTATCCACGGTGTTCCTGGCTGCGGCATGTTTTCCTGAGGAGCAAGCTAAAGTTCAGGCCGAGCTTGATGCAGTCGTCGGAAGGCACCGAGGTAGCTCGATTCTTCAAGGCAATTCTTTGGATTCAATCATTTCTTCACTATAGCGCCGACCGTCGCCGACCTGAAATTCCTCCCTTGCCTGCAGGCTTTCATTTCCGAAGCTTTGAGGTGGAGGCCTTCTTCCCCCTATGGTAGGCATGATCTTTTTGTTTTGTACATACAGTTTACTTCATTGACATTGCAGGATTTGCTCACCGAACAACCAATGAAGTGGTTTGGGTAAGTAATGTATCCTAAGAAATATATCGAACAAATGATGATTTGGGCATCAGGAGAACTATTGTATTCCAGCTGGGACCACGGTTTTCGCTAACTTTTGGTAAGTACCGAACTTCAAGTCACGAAGGACATGATGGTCATCGTATTAGGGCAATCTCTCGAGATCCAGAAGTCTACCCCGACCCTCACGCGTTCAAGCCTCAGCGTTGGATTAACGACCAAGGTCGCCTGAGAGATGATGTAAAATTATATATATACGGATTTGGTCGGCGGTAAGCCCCGTCTTTTGGCTATCGGTTCTTTGAATGACATTCCTTCCAGTACATGCCCCGGTCAACATGTCGCGAACAGGTAAAACGACCATTCCACTTCCATTGTCTTCCAAGCTCACCTCAACCAATATAGATCGCTATCCATCACATCGCTCCTTATTCTTTGGGCCTTCCGGCTCACTCTGGATCCTACCGAGCCGTTGGATGACATGTGCTTCATGAATCGGATGGCGCAAAAGCGGCCGTGCGCAATTGAATTTGAGGCGAGAATTCCGGAATCGGAGCTCAGGGACATGATGCAGGATTATCCTGAGGGTGCATAAGAAACCTCCACGCTTGGATCGATCCCCAGGGGCGATCCCACGAAGCATTGATTCATCATTGTAAGAATTGTGTACTACAAGTTATTGTTCATCGCTATAAGGTGATCATACATTATTGTTCATCTCCTCGCCTGGCCATGACCAGTTTAATGTATAACTGCACTTATCTGATACCAGATCGAAATTTGTTCATGTAACCTCTTCAATGACAGTTGATCTTCACACTGTAGGAAGTAGAACCAATGAATTTCAGTGGAATGGCCATTGAACCGACGAACTTCACAAAGCATAACACCGAATAGACCACCAAGAGTATTCGGTGTTTTATATATTACCACAAACCTCATTGATGCCTCCATTGACTACGTAACTAAGTGAGACTACTGAGTGGCCTTGCCAACGAGATGCGGCCATGAGTTAAGACAGATAAGCCAATGAAATTTGATGGTTCAAGGTATGAAGTTCACTGGCTCAAGTTGTCAACCAGTTCACCAAAAGAACCAACTTGAAGGAAGTTTGAGCTACAGTAGTGGTGAATGAGGAAGATGAGGTGCAGATCACTAGCTCAGATCGCAGACCATGTGTCTGAGCACATGCCTACTGGTTCAGCCATATGACGCTCTAAACCCCACTTTAATAAAATGACGTGATGCAACCGTCAAGTGTGCGATACGACCATCTCAGGCTGAGTGCGCGATACAACCTTACGGTGCGCGATAATAGTACGCGATGCGACTAGTACTGTACATGCTGCTGCAATCCAGTCCTGTTCCTGGTGGAGAATCGGCTAGTAGCTTCACATCTTTTGCCATGCTTGTAAATCGTCCTCTACCTGAGCGGTGTTTATATGCAGCCGAGCATGTAGATCGTTTAAGTTCTTCTCCACCAATGAGACTCCGAGTAGGAATCTGCACGGGCAACCCGGGTATCAGAGGCCATACCCGCACCCGTACCAACACCCGTCAGGGGTTTACCCGCGGGCGCTGCATACTACAAATATCGTAACGGCGCTCGGCCGCGTCAGTCCCTGACACCTATTGTGATGTGATAGCTGTGCCTGTGTGTTTTCTGACTAAAATCAACCCAGGCTGTAGCACCAACATACTTATATAAATATAACTGACACACAGGGAGCATATCGGCTCGGCCTCGTTTCTCGGCCAACCGACATGCTCCCCATGGCTACATAGGTCATGCAGTTTAGGCATGAAAACTGTATAGTCACCAAAAATCTTCCCGCACAGACAGCCCATTGAACACTCAAAGAGCTAGTTTATCGGGTGGGAGAAGATGACGTAATATTAGTTTATATAAATGGATCCCAGGGTTCACGGTGCCTGCACGAATTAACGAACAAGTGTGAACATACAAAAACGTACCTAAGTATTGCCAGGAATAAGTCGTGACAAGCACGGACAGGCACAAACGTAGCGTGTCAATGTCGAAAGACATTGCTACAAACATGAACATATGCAAATGAATGAAAAACGCACCTAAGTGTTGCCAACAATAAGCACGGACAAGCACAAACATCACGTGCAAACGCACGGGAACATGGTCGAAGAGGTGTGAATACGCACAAACACGCACAAAAGTCGACGTCAACGTTAACGACGAAAAAAACGGTCGCACACGCAAGAGAACAATGTCGAAGGGGTCTGAATGTGCACGAATGTCGACGTACGCGAACGAGCGTTAACGTCGATTCGTCGAAACACACATGGAAATTGTAAGTAATGGACATACATACATAGATTGAAAAAAAACCTGTGTTCCAGCGACAAGCACAGACATGCACAAACGTGCGAAGACCGTTTCAATCAACTTAAAATAAGTGGGGGCAGGTGCGAACGAGCAGGGACAAGCGATAGTGAGTGGCGACAGACGCAAACGACCAGTGACAAGGCAGTGAGTGGCGACAGGCACAAACGAGCAGAGAGAAGCGGAAATTCATCACCGCATGCAACTTGAAACAAGCAGGGACAAGCGCATCGGAGACACAAGAACAGATGGCCGGGTGGCATGCGAGAGAACCACTTGTCAGTGTTGAAATACTTGAAAACATTCACCTATATTTTAGAAAACAAGTGCAGAAACAACACCCAAGCAGGAACAAGGAGAAACGAGTGAAGATAAGTGCAGATGAACACCAACGGAAGTATATTAGCGTTAGTAGTTTGGAGTAACGCCAAAATCATTACCATATAAGGAAAATACTAGGCGGGTACGGGTTACAGCGCGGATCTCAAAATCCCAACCCATACCCGTGCGGATCCCGAAATCAGAGTGTTTGGTTGAGGCTTAGCAACGCTTCAAATCGTAAACGCGTTCCTAAGCCTTAAGCGAGCGCCCTCATGGGTGGAGGAGAACTGAAACAACGCTACGCGCTCAGCCACTCAATCAGCGCTTGAACACTAGATCCATGAGCAGTTTGAAGTTTCAGATCAATACGATTGGCATGCGATACTTAAAAGAGCCATTCACAACTTGAATGCACAGTATCTTACGATGAGTTCCCTCCAACCCTTCCTTCCGTTTCTTCCATCAGTCATACAGCCACAGAACTTGCGCATCTCTGACAACGCGGAGCTCATCCTCGGTGCTGCCGCTTGTCTTGGGATAGTAGGATTAATTGCTCGAGTTTACTTCCCTAGATCAGAGAGTGGCCTCCCTCTCCCACCTTCCCCTCCCACTTGGAGACTTCTTGGGCACTCCCTCCCACCTCGCAAGTAAAGTACCAAAGTTAAATAATTGTTTTTGATGCTGATTGTGTCTCGTTCATAAGCTCGTTTCTCACCGTAGGGGAATGGATTGACGAGTACGGTCCTCTGATCACCATTCGGTTAGGACTTGAGAACATCGTGATGATCGGCCGTTACAAAGTCAGTCCCTCTACGCCGAGTTTTCGTATCAAGGCTCAACATTCTATTGCAGGCCGCGGTGGATATCATGGAGAATCAGGGAAAATCAACAGCTGATCGTCCTCGCATGGTTGCTGCTGGAGAAATTTTTAGTGACGGAATGAATGTCAGCTTTGCGCCCTTCGGGGAAAGGTTTCGTCGCCTGCGTAGGTTAGTAGTCCGCGATACTTTCCACTATCCTATCTTACTTTTCAACGCCATGCAGAGCACTTCATACGCATCTCCAGCCTAAAGCAGCTGAGAGTTATCAGCCCCTGCAGATGTCACTCGCGAGAGACATTGTCCTCAACATCCTTGCGGAACCATCCAACTTCCAGAACCATGTGACAACGTAAGCGTTTTCGGGTATGATAGTACATTGCTCACATGAATTTTGAAGTTTTGGCGCGACGACAGTGATGAAAGTTGCATATGGCAAGAATACGCCCACGTCTGCGACTGATCCCGAAGTCATTGAGATTCGCCAACTTGTCGAAATGCTTCGTGCAGTCCTTCGCCCTGGTGCTTACCTGGTGGACATGATCCCTTGGCTCAAATACCTTCCTTGGTATGCCCGCGACCTAAAACGGGGGTGTGAGAGGGCCACGAAAGTCAACCATACTCACCTGAACCGCGTGAAAGAACAAATGGTATGTATTGCCTTGCTAATCCTGACACAATTTTTGAGTCGTCCCGCAGCAGGGCAATGGGGACATCGGTCCTTCGTTCGTGAGACATATGCTGGAAAGTAATCATCTCTATGGTTTGTCAGATAATGAGATGGCCTCTCTTGCTGGTTCCTTTTTTGGAGGTGGATCCGCTACGGTGAGATGTTTTTCTGCTGTCTCCGATGATATGTGGCTCAAATCAGGGGTTAGATTTCTGCGGCAGTATGCACAGTATTCCTGGCTGCGGCATGTTTTCCCGAGGAGCAAGCTAAAGTTCAGGCCGAGGTCGATGCAGTCATCGGAAGGCACCGAGGTAGCTCGATTCTTCAAGGCAATTCTTTGGATTTAATTCTCCACTACAGCACCGACTTTCGACGACCTCACATCCCTCCCTTGCCTGCAGGCCTTCATTTCCGAAGCTTTGAGGTGGAGACCTTCTTCCCCCTATGGTAGGCGTCATGTTTATGTTCTGTACATACAGTTTACTCCATTGATATCGCAGGATTTCCTCACCGAACAACCAATGAAGTGGTTTGGGTAAGTAATATATCCCAAAAATATATCGAACAAATGATGATCTGGGCATCAGGAGAACTATTGTATTCCAGCTGGGACCACGATTTTAGCCAACGCTTGGTAAGCATCGAACTTCAAGTCATGAAGGACATGATGGTCATTGTATTAGGGCGATCTCTCGAGATCCAGAAGTCTACCCCGACCCTCACGCGTTCAAGCCTCAACGTTGGATTGACGGCCAAGGTTGTCTGAGAGACGATGTAAAATTATACATCTACGGGTTTGGTCGGCGGTAAGCCCCGTCTTTCAGCTGCCAGTTCTTTTGATGATATTGCTTCCAGTGTATGCCCCGGTCAACATGTCTCGAACAGGTAAATCATTCCACTTCCATTGTCTTCCGGGCTAACTTCAACCAATATAGATCGTTATCTATCACCTCGCTCCTTATTCTTTGGGCCTTCCGGCTCACTCTGGATCGTACCAAGCTGTTGGATGACATGGGCTTCATAAATCGGGTGGTGGAAAAGAGGCCGTGCGCAATTGACTTTGAGGCGAGAATTCCGGAAACGGAGCTCAGGCACATGATGCAGGATTATGCTGAGGTTGCATGAGAAACCTTAACGTGGTGCCTGCGAAATGATATATGACATTTTGTGGTAGCTGAAATTAAAAGGTCAACTCGATTACAACTATGGAATGGCAATATTTATAACGACGCGCATTTGTAGCAAGTGTAGTGAGTCAGAAAGCTGGACAGACAACAGTGGTACTTGCGGCACTCAGCTGAGGTGCATACTACATGTATCTTGCGACAGAAAGGATGGGGTCAGCGAGGCTCGCAAGCTAAGCTACAGCCACGTCTGATAGTGCCAATGCAACATCCGTAGACACGGTAGATGCACCGTGGTGTTGGAGGTAATGTGGATATGACGGGTGGGGCCGCAGAAACGATGTGTAGCGGTGCTGGTATGGGCATGGCGGCGGCGGCTGTAGAGGCACGGGAGCCTGGTGCGCTGAGAAGCACACTGAGGAGTGTGCACCGAGAAGGACGAGAAGAAGCGCTGGAGGTACGGAAGGTGGCTACAGAGGCACGGGAGTGTGCACTGGACACATGAAAGGGTGTACTGGAATGGAAGGCAGGAAGCGCTGGAGGTATGGGAGGGTGCGCGGGAGGCTCGCGAGGGGGTGCTGGAGGCCCGCTAGGCAAAATAAGAGTATGAGTTATAAATAGATGGCGGGAGGATGGGCCTAACATAGAAACCGGGTCTGAAAGATCACTATTGGTGCCGAAAAGTCATGGCCAAAATGTTCGATACACCCCAGCTGTCGACCGGGCTCGAAACATTTTCCCTGTGACACGGCGCAGACAAAATGATAAAGGCATCTATCGCCAATTATTCGTCGAAGTCCCGTATGCACAGGGCAAACGCCTATGTCCCTTTCCTCTTCTCAAAAATTTAACTCCACCCGGCCCATATCATGTAGAGGAATGCTAGAGAGAAATGGACAAAACATCTGTCGGACTCGAAGAATGCTGCTGCAGATAGCTTGCGACCTCCCAAGACCAGCCTTGTCACGCAGGAATCCAGCGTCGAGACTCAGGCCCAGTCATTTTCGCAACCACAGTCCAATTCGTCCACTGCATCTGCAGTTGCCACTACTTCCGCGGCATCGCGCCATGATGTGACGATAAGACAGGCCGGACCATGTACTCGTTTCTAGCTCCTTATCTGTTGTGCGTCTCCTGAATGCACTGATTAAGTTGTCATTCCACCGAGGGCCTGTCTCATGCTTTTACTAGTTCACCCTCGATTTGAATCTCGTCATTGATATGCTCGCCTACTCATGCTACTCGCTCTGCTTTATGACCAATATTCTTTCAGCCTGCACCCCCGAGCTGGGCCTGTGCGTTTCGTCGTCATCGCCTGTCGTGGATTGTATCTGTCCTATTGGTTTTTGTACCATTCATCCAATTGCTATAGTCTCATAAACCAACTGCCTTGTCGACGGGCGGGGGGCATCTGTGACAAGACTCTCCACGATACCGCGGCGAGTTCACAACAGTCATCGCTATGCCCAAGGCGTCAACATTCCCGCGGGCATTATTATCACTGGTGAGTTGGACTAACGGTTTGGGGATGAGATATAGTGCAGTACGAGCTTGTTGGTCAACGATAACTCCAATGAGTGATTGATATGCTACTCTGCTCCTCATACTGATATGCCGGGATCACAAGCGCATTCACTGTCTCCACTGTCTCCAGTATCTCATAGGTGAGTCCTCTTAAGGAGAATGACGATGTACATCGAGATGTGAAGTTTCCCGCAATTGGAGTAGCTTGACCACAGCAGGATAGCATGAAAACGGGGGAACACGATGAATTTAATCCAGACAGGGATTGGAGCAGTTTCATGTCGCGAGTTCCCCGTACATGAAGCAACTATTTTCCTTCTAAATATTTGGTCCGCCTATGGGAGACTAAGAATACGATAAGGTACGGGGTGAGTGAATTAAGTCTACCATGGACCCCGCATTGGCATCCTGGTGTTATCAAGCCCCGACAGACGCCTCTCCGATGTCCACGCCCATATTCTTTTCTACGGAACCATGAATACTCGACACACTCTCATCACTCACCCCAATATTCGACACTGGGCCCGTGAACCAATGCACACCGCCATACACGGGGCAATAGTACCACAAGATAGACAATGCGAGTATACCGCCTAGAACGACTACGGTGTAGTTCATGTTAGCAACGTCGGTTTGTGGCATCGTTGGGAAGAAAAATACGATGTCCATAATGAACATGTAGGACACTGCAATGACAGCAACCGGAAAGCTCTTCAAATCATGGATCAATGCACATCTGATAAATACCAAGCCTCCAACTCACGAAGATGCCCAAATTGAATGGACCGGGTTTGAAATTGTTCTTGAATGCGAAGCGCGCCACAACTGGGATCGCATATGCGATGTACAATGCCGTCACTGAGAGGGAGAAAATGGCATTGATAGCTTGCGGGCCCGCGAACGACAGCATGCCGAGGATAATAGAGACGGCGGCGACAAACCAAACGGTGTTGACGGGCGTCTTAGTAAAGCCGTTCATGCGATAGAGGTAGGATGAGAACGGTAGTGCGCCATCACGGGCAAATGCGAATGTTTGACGGGATGAAGCGAGAACCATGCTCGAGCCCATCATATATCTGTACTCGGTCAATCGCAAGTTCAAAATGCACAACTGTCCACTTACTGAACAAGCACGACGATGGACCACAATGCAAGTGTACCCTTCTGGCCGAAGCTGTTGAAAAAAATTTGGGCCATGGGCTGTCCAATCGGGCTGCTGAGAAGGGAGTTCACGTCTCCACCCATGCAAAATGCAAGAGAGACATTGATTGCTGAAACATGGTCAGCAGCTTTCGAGACGTTTACATGAACAAATACGCACCCCAGCCAAGGATTCCTGCGATACCAATGGCGCTGACCTGGAATGCGTTCAGTATTTGAACCACAAATGTCGAACTCGAGGCTCACAATGGCCCACGGAACAGCAGTAGCAGCATTTGATGATTCCTCACTAATATGCACGCTCGAGTCAAAGGAGCCTGGGCATAACATCAACACCAATGGCATGTGGAAATATCAATAAGAACATACCAATGGTCCACGAGGGCGCAAGGAAGCTCAGAATGAATGCGTAGCCATCTGTCCAGCCGTTCACTGTACATATCATTCTGAGATCAGTCGGGTTCACCAACGGAATGTATTCACTGACGGTTTGTGAAATTACCAAGCGCATAGTTTGCGCTGTTCATGTTCTCCTTCGGGGTGGCAGCAGGAAGGCCAATAATGACAGCGAGACACAAACTGGCCGGAGTATTTCAGCTCCCCGTACATTCTCCAGTGTCAATGTGACTGCAGCACGAACCATATATTGAGCACGACATAAACTGTTTGCAATCTTGCGAGCACAGCAGTTCCCAAGCAGCATATTACTGCGTGTGATAGGACTATTGCAACGTAGACTCCGCTAGGTGTTCAACATAATGAGTTTGCACTGAGTGGGTTCGGTTTCTTGAATGACGCACAATGTTTGCGCACTCGTGGCGGTAAAGGTTTGACCCGAGCCAATGGATACTGCAGCCATAATTTGTACTGCGCATCCCCAGTCGATAGATGCTATCCAGAAGCTTATGCTGAGCAAAATAAAGCATCACAATGAATGAGCGTCTTACCGACAGACGCTATGGTCCCAATGGTGTTTGAGTCTGTTATCGGGTCATTATACCTCTGCTCGTCAAGATAGACGTGAAAGACTTACACCCAACAATCCAGGCAAGCAAATTCCTACACCGCGGAGATGACAAGGAGTGTGTCCAGAAGTATAACTTTGGTTCATCCATGTCATTCGAGGATACTACGTCACAAAGACCAAACAGACTTACACCTCCTGATGTTGGCGCTGCAGAAGCCAATTCTCCCATCGACATCCCTACGCAGAGGATAAACAGACTCGCAACTGCCCACTATAGGTAAATGGGTATGTCATCCATCAGCATAATTTGCGCACGGAGTTACGGAAGAAAACACGTACACCCCACACCATTGAGGCTGGTCCTCCATTGGGCACGGCGTAAAACAGAACAGAACTACGCAGAACTGGTGAGATAAATGGCAACCTTGGGGGGCAAAGAAGCTGCAGGTAAGGAAAAGAGGACGACGTACGCGATCGAAGGGAGTAATCCAATGATACTGAAAGCTATACCA
Source organism: Suillus ampliporus (assembly GCA_016584345.1). NCBI lineage: Eukaryota > Fungi > Basidiomycota > Agaricomycetes > Boletales > Suillaceae > Suillus > Suillus ampliporus. The sequence continues at coordinate 30,983 of JABCPV010000238.1, forward strand.
AAGACCTGTGGTCGTCTTCGCCATCAGTTCTCCAACGACTACACCAGTGGCAACGCAGATACCTCCAGGGGTGAGAATGCACGCTTGAACTCCTGCTTGTACCCGAGCTCAGCGAGCAAGGCCTCGTCTGCCTTTGCAATGGCGTGCTGCGGAGATTCCATACCGCGCGCACCTAGTGGGATGAAATGAAGGGATAGGGCGCGAAGAAAGCCGGTCCCACCACATTGTGTTATCTACAAAGCGTCGCCTATTACCGAGTAAGCCATATGGACAGAATACTAATAGAACTGCCTGTTATGTCATAGGCACTGAGCACTGAGCCGTGTATTAGCAACTAGATACCGGGATTGACGCGGACGAGGTGCCTCGGGACACTGAGATTCGTGAGAACGTATCTTCGTGATACCATTGCAGTAACAAATCACAAAGCGAGCTCGTGAACAAATAAGTTGAAAAACGTAACGGGTGCACACAACAGTGGGAGCGTAGCGCTATATGACAGGAATCAGTGGACCTTACCGCGCCAAGACCGCAACTTGCCGTGTCGCAAAGGAGCACTGTCAATCAACTTGTCAATGTCATTGCACTATGTCGTGAAGCTAACGTTTCCGTCGCAACAACGAGCCCACGACGCAATTACAATACACAATCCACAATCGAACAAGGGATAAGGTGAGTTGCAGCGTGTAGTAGTTCTGGGGTGCTTCGGAACATTAGTGATTCCTTCCGAACTGGTTCTACATTCCCTCACTAGTGGCAATCCATTCACATTCAATCACACGACCTCAGTATAATTCTGCATCATGCTCCTGAGCTTCGTTTCTGGAATCCTCATCTCAATCTGAATAGTGCACGGCCGGTTTGTTTTCTCCCCCAACATGAACCCCATGTCATCCAACGGCTTCGTAGGATCCAGAGTGAGCCGGAAGGCCCAAAGAATAAGGAGGGCGTTTATGAACACTGATCTGTACCAATCGAAGTGAGCCCGGAAGACCATGTGCGTGGAAACTAGCTTTACCTGTTTGCGACATGTTGACCGGGGCATACACTGCGAGGGATGTCATTTAAAGAGCGAATAGCTGACAGTCGGTGCTTACCGCCGACCAAATCCAAAGAGAAAAGTACTTAAATCGTCTCTCAGGCGACCTTGGTCGTCAATCCAGCGTTCAGGCTTGAACACGTCAGGCTCGGGATAAACTTCTGGATCTCGACAGATGGCCCTAAGACAGTGACTTTTAGGTCCTTCGTATCTTGAAGCACGACGCCTTACCAAGTGTTTCCGATTACCGTAGTCCCAGCTGGAATACAATAGTTTTCCTGATGGGCCAGATCATCATTCGCACCATAAGTTGCTCAGATTACTTGCCCAGATCACGTCTTTAGTTGTTTGGTGAGCCAATCCTGCAGTGTGAATGTAGTGGACTGTAGTACAAAACCACAACGATGAAGCCCACCATTGGGAGAAACCGGTCTCCATCTTGAAGCCTCAGAAATGAAGGCACATAGGTAAATAAGTGATTGTTGGTCGGCGAAGGTCGGCGCTTTAGTGCGGAGATCATTGAATTTACGGAACTGCAATAAGGAATCGAGCTACCTCGGTGCCTTCCGATGACCGCATCGAGCTCAGCGTGAACTTTAGCTTGCTCCTCGGGGAAACATACGGCTGCCAGGAGCACTATGCATATTGCTGAAGAAGTCTGACACCTAATCTCAGCCACATATCTTGGGACACTAAGAAAAACCTCACCGTATCGGATCCAGCTCCAAAAAAAGCGCCACCAAGAAAAGCAGTCTCGGTCTCTGTCAAGCCATGGACGTCGGTATTTTCTAACATATATTTCATGAATGAAGGTCCGATGTCCACATTGCTCTGCTGCGGAAAGGCTCAGAGATAGTGTGAATATTGGCAAGGCAAGGCATACCATTTGCGCTTTCACGCGCTTCAGCCGCCCAACATGGAGTTGCTTGCTCCTCTCAAACCCCCGTTTTAATTCTCGGCCATACCAAGGAAGGTATCTGAGCCACGGGATCGAATCCACCAGGTAGTAAGTACTTGGGTGCAAGACTTTAGAAACCAATCTCATGAGTTGGCGCATTTCAATGACTTGGGGATCAGTCCCAGTCGTAGGCGTGGTATCACCATATGCAACTTTCAAAATTGTTGACGCAGCATAACTTCAAAATACCTATAAGCAATGTACCATCATAACCGAAAGCCCTCACGTTAGCACATGGTTCTGGAAATTGTATGGGTCGTCAAGAATGTCAAGGACCGTGTTCTTAACGTGTGACATCTGCAGGGGCTGATAAGCCTCAGCCGCTTTAGGCTGGAGATGCGTATGAAGTGCTCTGCATCACGTTAAAAAGTAAAGATAGTATAGGGGAAGTATTGCGGAATACTAACCTACGCATGCGACGGAATCGGTCCCCAAAGGGCGCAAGGGTGATGCCCAGTCCGCCGCCGAACATTTCTCCAGCAGCAATCATGCGAGGACGATCAGCTATCAATCCGCCCTGGCTCTCCATGATATCCACGGCGGCCTGCAACAGAATGTTGGCCCTGGAGATGGCATCTTAGCGTGGAGGGACTGGCCTTGTAACGGCCGATAATAACGATTTTCCTAGATCCTGACCGAATGGTGATTACAGGACCGTACTCGTCAATCCATCTCGCCATTGTGAGAAATGGCCTTGTCAGCAATAAGACACAATCAGCATTAAAAGACAATTAGTCAAGCGCGAATATTTACTTGTGAATCGGTATGGAGTGTCCCCAAAGCCTCCAAGTGGGAGGGGAAGGTGGGAGAGGAAGGCAGCTCTTTGACCGAGAAAGGTAAGCCTGAGCGATTACTACCACACCAAGACAAACCGCAGCACCGAGGAGGAGCTGCATGTTGTCAGAGGTGGACAGGTCAGGTAGCTGTAGCATGACTGATGGGAGGAGCGCAAGGAAAGAAATCGTAAGTGCACTCAAGTTATGACTGGCTTTTAAAGTTCCATTGTAAGGCAAGTTAGCATGGCAATGCCGCTGACAGACACCTGGATGGATTCACTTCAAATTGCCCATTCTATTACATCAGTGCCACGTCTCGACGGCCCGAAGTGTTGGAGAATTATTGGGGTACAATGCTGCTGGCAAAGAACAACCACTCCGGCACTTGGCCGGCAGAAGGCCCTTCCCTGATGAGGAAGGTAGACCAAAACATTTGAAGCGTTCTCCCGTCCGCGATCCAAGCCGGGTAAATCACTGTACTCATGTGTCCTTGGACTCGAGTCGTGACCAGCTCGCCTGTCTTCGCATCCAGATTCTGACTCGGGGCTCATCCACTCTAGTCGCAATCATGGTTATGTCTGGTGAGTACACGACTGTGTCCACGCGTTCGTGCCCAGTTTCGATTGGTGCGAGGATGGTCTCTCCGCTCTCCACATCCAATTGCCCTGCAGTCCCATCGGTGAATCCGCTTGAAACTCGCCGACCATCTCGACTCCAGCAGACAGACCACACACACCGTCCCAGTACCATCGGTTGCATAGAGTCACATATTAACCAAGCCAGAACAAGCTCATAACATACTATACATCAGATAACAAGCCAGAAACAAGTCCAGCATCCAGCGTGTCTTATTGCAGTTGTGGAAACAGCAACTGGAGGTGTGGTGAATGGCATGGAGCCAGTCGTATATGGTTGCAAAGTTGACTGGACTGGGGCTGCTCCGACGGATTGTTGCATGGTACTGGTCTTGGGAGGCCGTAAGCTGTCTGCAGAAGCATTCCTCGAGTACAATGGAATTTGCCTCCGTTTCTCTCGCTGAAGCGTTCCTCTACATGATATCAGGCTAGGTGGAGTTGAAATATTCGGGAAGGGATAAAAATACATGGGTATTTTCCCTGTGCATACGGGGCGTCGACTACTGTTGGGCGCTCCTGCGACTTAATGCATTCACCATTTCGTCTGCGCTGTGTAGCAGGGAAACTGTGTCGGGCCCATTCGAGAGGGTGAGGTGAAGACGGTGTATTATGTGCGTCGGAGTGGGTGTGGCAGAATAAAGAGGACAAGCGGCCAAGGAACGTTCGTCCACGTGGTGCTGAGGTTGCGGCACGAGGTGCTTAGGAGGGGGGGAGGCGGTGCCGCCCAGAAAACTGAGATAAAGGTCAGACAAATAGTGGATAAGAAACCAAATACGTACGTCAACAAGATCTTGTGGGTCGTCGAAAAAATCTGGGGGTACCCTACTGTCATCATCGAGTCGCTGCACAGGCCGTCCTGTAGCATCGTTCTAGAAAACGTATGTTCAAACACAAGCAGACTGTTTATGAACGTGTCACCGTGTCACATACTTCTCGTCGTCCTGATACCACGTTCAGTTCCTACAGAAATGAAATGAGAAAGCATTTAAACTTACATTTAAATCAGATAAAAGGTCGTCGAGCGACGAGGCCAGCATCTTTTAGTATCACAAAAACATCCCATCATACCATGTGAGTGTAATGGCGTCCCAAGCTCCAGCAGCCAGTGGCTAGCAGCTTTTCATCCGCCGAAAATGACACGCACGCTTGAGGGGCAAACTGATGAGCTGGCGTTCCATAATCGCACTCATAGACAAAGTTGGTGTGCTCCGTCAAAACTTAAAAGTATACTCCATGTCCTAATCGAGTAATGGGAAGACCCGGAGATAAGCGTCTTTCTGTCCGGGATCCAAGGTGTTTTTTGAACTCCCGGGCGACTATTGGCATCCCGATTCCCGACTCGTCTTATGCAGTCACAAAAACGGTCCAGTAGACAACTGCCCACACGCAGTGTTCGTATCCCTCTCCGCTCTTCACCATGACATCACACTCTTGCGGTCCCGTCGTAGGATCCAACGGCCACCCCGACTCTAGCAGACAGACCTTACTGTCGTTGTAAATATTGTATGTCTGGTCCATTTATCGATCAGCTTACTACTTGTGTCGATGTCCCACAACCTCACTGCACTGTCAAAATTCCCACTAACCACTTTCTTCCCGCCCGGAGACAACAAATAAGTGCGCTGTACACTTCACTTTCTCCCTCCCGCCAGTCACACCCTATCTGTATCCTGCTCTCCAGGTTTCAATCTCGGAGCGAGCCATCGTCTGAACAAGTAATAATCTGCTCTTCCCTGGCAGGTGTATGACATCCCGGACGATAGCGGCGTGTCTTTCAAATTTCTGGCAGGGCGTGATCACTAATGTCTCCGTCATAGTGATGGGTGATTCCGCAGGGCTGTCTCTGCGTTCATCCATAAAATGACAAAGTCATAACTTACGAGCAATTTTTAGTAGGACCTGACACAGACACCAGGGCACAATGGTAGGAGTTTCGGTGAAGTCCACTGGAAGTTTTGATTATCGATCCACATCTATTATCATCATGTTCACTTCACAGCTTATATACAGCATCGGCTGTATAGATGAAGCCGCCAACCCCCGTTTGTCAGTGGCGCGACTGTCCATTGGTCGGTCAGTCGAAAGTTTCAATCTACCACCAATTTTTGTCTTTATTTCACCCGTCACACACCCTCCATTTTTGACTCTCGCAGTCCCATACAATTCTGTCACTACGATTTTCCACGCCACGTTCTCTCGTCTTTCTGTACCCACTTCTGCGAAGGGTCATCTACCCGGCGTTAGGTTCCATGCATCATTGTCGTCCAGATGCAGCACGGCCTCATGTTGTTGCTTCATCATGCTGTGGCCAAGCTCCTCTATGTTCGCAAGTTTCAAATGCGTCTCTATTGCGGAATATTGTCATTTCCGTTACAAGAGTCCTTGAGCAAACCGCCCGTTCTTTTACCGCCAGAGATATATCGTACGATCCTGAGCTTACTCCAGCATCGAAGCCACTGTCCCAGTGGATGGTCGTGATGCGGAACATCGGAGTGACGTGTTGACGGGGATTTCAGGTCGACTGCCAGGATGGATGAGAACGGCGACGAAGCTAGTCTTTAAAAGTTAACCGACATCGAATAGGTTCCAGGGACAAATTTACATCTGGTAATGGATCAGTGCAGTTATACATTCAACTGGTCATATGTCCTCCTGCGTACCAGGCAAGGAAGAGATGGACAACAATCTATAGTTCTACAGTGCAGAATTTCGTTGGATCCCCAGAGGCGATCCATCCAAAGGTCAAAGTTTCTCAAACAACCTCAGGATAATTCTGCATCATGTGCCTGAGCTCCGTTTTCGGGATTCTCGCCTCAAATTCAATTGCGCACGGCCGCTTTTTCATCTCCCGATTCATGAATCCCATATCATCCAACGGTTTGGTAGGATCCAGAGTGAGCCGGAAGGCCCAAAGAATAAGGAGCGAGGTGATGAATATCGATCTATATGGGTTGAAGTGAGCTCGCAAGACAATGTGCATGAAAGGGTAGTATTACTTGTTCGCGACATATTGGCCGGGGCATACACTGGAAGGAATGTCATACAAAGAACTAACAGCCGAAAGACGGGGCTTACCGCCGACCAAACCCGTAGAGAAAGAATTTTATATCGTCTCTCAGGCAACCTTGGCCGTCAATCCAACGCTGAGGCTTGAACGCGTGAGGCTCGGGGTAGACTTCTGGATCTCGAGAGATAGCCCTAAGGCCGTATCTATCATGTCCTTCGTGACTTGAAGTACGATACTTACCAGATGTTGCCGAAAACCGTAGTCCCTTCGGGAATACAATAGTTCTCCTGATCCCAGATCATTATTTGTACTATATATTGTTCGGATATATTACTTACCCAAATCACTTCTTTAGTAGTTCGGTGAGCGAATCCTGCAGTATGAATGGAGTAAACTGTAGGTACAAAACACAACAACAATACCTACCATATGGAGAAGGAGGTCTCCACCTCAAAGCTTCAGAAATGAAGGCCTGCAGGTAAGGGAGGGATTCCTGGTCGGTGAAGGTCGGCGCTTTAGTGGAGAAATCCCTGAATTCATAGAATTGCCTTAAAGAATCGAGCTACCTCGGTGCCTTCCGATGACTGCATCGAGCTCGGCCTGAACTTTAGCTTGCTCCTCAGGGAAACGTGCGGCAGCCATGAACACCGTGGATACTGCTGCAGAAGTCTGATCCCTGATTTGAGCCACATATCATCGGAGACAGCAGAAAAACACCTCACCGTAGCGGATCCACCTCCAAAAAAGGAACCACCAAGAGAGGCCATCTCATTATCTGACAAACCATAGATATGACTACCTTCTAGCATACTTTTCACGAACGAAGGGCCGATGTCCGCATTGCTCTTCTGCGGAACAACTCAAACATTTTATGTCAGGATTGGCAAGGCAATGCATACCATTTGTTCTTTCACGCGGTTCAGGTGAGTATGGTTGAGTTTCTTGACCCTCTCAAACCCCCGTTTCAAGTCACGAGCATACCAAGGAAGGTATTTCAGGCACGGGATCGTGTCCACCAGGTAAGCACCAGGGCGAAGGACTACACGAATCAGCTGGACAAGTTGGCGAATCTCAATGACTTCGGGATCAGTCGCAGACGTGGGCGTATTCTTCCCATATGCAACTTTCATCACTGTCGTCGCACCAAACCTTCAAAATACATGTGAGCAATGTACTATCATAACCGAAAATGCTTACGTTGTCACATGGTTCTGGAAGTTGGATGGATCATCAATGATGTTGAGGACAATATCCTTCGCAAGTGACATCTGCAGGGGCTGATAACCCTCAGCTGCTTTAGGTTGGAGATGTGTGTGAAGTGCCCTGCATCACGTTGACAAGTCAGATAGGATAAGGGAGAGTATCACGGACTACTAACCTACGCATGCGGCGAAACCTTTCCCCAAAGGGTGCAAAGGTGATATTCAATCCGCCGCTAAATATTTCTCCAGCAGCAACCATGCGAGGACGATCAGCTGTTGATTTGCCCTGATTCTCCATGATATCTACCACGGCCTGAAATAGAATGTTGAGCCTGGATATGACAACTCAGCGTGGAGGGACTGACTTTGTAACGGCCGATGATAACGATGTTCTCAAGTCCTGACCGAATGGTGATCAGAGGACCATGCTCGTCAATCCATTCCCCTATGGTGAGAAATGAGCTTATCAACGAGACACAATCAGCATCAAAAGCAAATAAGTCAACGTTGAGACTTTACTTGCGAGGTGGAAGGAAGTGCCCACGAAGTCTCCAAGTGGGAGGGGAAGGTGGGAGAGGAAGGCCACTCTCTGATTTAACAAGGTAAGCCCAAGCAATGAATCCTGCTATCCCAAGACAAGCCACAGCACTGAGGATGAGCTGTGTGTTCTCAGACATGGGCAAGTTCTGCGGCTGCAGTATGGCTGATGGAAGGAACGTAAGGAAATGTTCAAGGGAACTCATCGTAATTTACGGTGCATTCAAGTTGTGAATGGCTCTTTTAAGTACCACATGCCAATCGCAGCTACCCTGAAAAGATGGTCACATTTACGGGATATGATACTGCTGGTCTGCGGCTGGTTCGATTGTAGTACCTAGTTGAATCGCCCCGAGAAGCTGTTGGTCCTTTGAGAATACCTCTGACGGTCATACTTAGTGCCCCATTAGCATACACCTACCTGGCAGTACCTAGTTGAACCGTCAAGAGAAGCTGTTGGTCAGCTTGGTCCTTGGAGAGTACTTACCTCTGACGGTTATAGTTAGTACCCCATTAGCACAAAATACAAGGACTGATAAGCTCAGGAACGACTGTCTTCCTACTATTGTGGTCTGACTAGTAGGGGAGACTAGGTGGTCTAGAGTCTAGACAGCTCTGGGATCACGTGTACAGTACTGGAAGCAATGAAGCATGTATTTCGCAAAGTGCCCGACCCAACGACGTGCATAACCGAGTCGTGTCAGCTTGTTCACTGGACTACAGATTATGCATGTTTTCCTCAATATCATCTTGTACTACTATCATGTCCGGTGCAATCAGCACCCACCAGAAGTCGGCAGGTCACACAGTTTAGCAGGACAACGTGACACTTCCGTTACAATAAGTCACATTCCATTACTTTCTGTCACAAAACTCCCTGCGAAAAGCGTGACTGCCGACTTCTGGTGCTGATTGCATGGGAAATGATAGTATGTACCTGTGAGTGCATTTCATTGCGAGTGTTGGAACATTTGGCCACACTAGCTGTATCGCTTCCATTCTTGCCACGTCTCCCTGGGACTCTACGATGGTGTACGCAGAAGTATTTTTGGACGACAATTAGTTCCGCAGAACCGGCGGAAATTCAAGGATAACCTCTTCTGCCGCTTGGCTGCAGCATGTACATAGGCACTAGGTTTGTAAGTTCAATCAGAAAACTAGCTCGTGTTTCGAACGAGTCTACGACGACGTCACACCTGTTCTTCCTCGGCACCCTCGATTTCAGTATAACGATGCTCCCGTCGCGTCCGCTGTACAGGCTTCTAACCTCCACGAGGTTCTGCGATGTTGGAGAACGACGCATCTCGTGAACGGCCGAAGGAATTTGAATCTTTGAACCAGCGGAGGAGGGGACAGCTGTCATCGATCTCCGTGAGCCTCGACCCATTCTAGACATTTCAAAATTCAAATGCCATCTTTCTCAACAATTTTATCCTTTCAAGGATAATGCAATGACACCGGCGCTGTGGTCATACAAAACTGCGGTCTACTCCTAGGTGATTTACGGTCCTAAATTCTAATCGAGTCATCGTATAATCCGGAGACACGCGTCTTTCCGTCTGGGTTCCAAGCTAGGCAACACGCTTAACTTGTGGATCTTTCATATGCCGGGCCGCCTGTCTCAGAATCTCATATTTTGACTAAGGGCTCGCCATATCCACCAGTCGCATTAATCATGACCATGTCTGGCGAGTAGCCTAGACGACTGTGTACACGAAGGTGTGCCCAATTTCGATTAGTCCAAAGACTACGTCCCCTCGGGGCAGCAGTGATACTAAAACGTGTCGGTCAAGTCCACTGGAAGTCCCAGTCATCTTCTTGGTATGTGTTATCCTCGTGTTCGTAATTCACATGTGCTGTGTGGCTGAAGCGCCCAAGCCTCGTTTGCCACTGGCGGTGTTTGGTGCGTCCCCCGAATCCCATCCTGTCATCAGCAGAGACACAACATTGTCAACGGCATATGCTGCTCCAGTTCCTATCTCAAACCTGTCTTCTACTTATCTCTTTTCAATTCGGTCACAATCCATTCCTACCATGTTCTCTGTTTCCCTGGATAATCCTCTTCTGCCTCAGTTGTATACCCAGCGTCAGGGGAATTTTCTATCGTCCTTATGTTATTGCTGCATTAGGCGTGATCAAGTTGTTGTATTCCCATCATAGCTCCCTGTACTTGTGCCGCTTCGGCGGCCAAATACGTGTTACTGAAGTCCAACCGCACGAGGTCCATAATCCCACTTAGTAGTAGATTCATGTCGGTCCATTGCGCACCTAAAGCGGCTGGCGGACTAGTGGGGGTACGCCCTACACTGGGCCATTTGCGAATTTAGTGATGCGACGCAGGATACGGGTGCTCTCTAGACTAGATACTACTAGATAGAAGTGTCTGACATGGGGGTACTAGATTACCCCAATCATACGATCGTAAATTTCGCTCGTGTCTCTAATGCAGAAAATTCATATGCTATCATTGCCATTAGATAGTCATTCCTTTTAAGAAAGGCCATTAGCTATAGAGGAGTCGTCTGAATCAAGTACACCGCTCATTGTTTTTTGGGGGTTGTCCCGATAAATCGAAGCTGATATGTGAGGGTAACTATTTGATTGATCCGATCAGACACGCATCTCTGAAATGTATGATGTACTTCGTATCTAGTGGTTTTGGCTATGCAGAAGAAATCGCAGTGGAGATCGGTACGTGTTTGGTCTAAATGTGGGTTGACGAACTGGACAGAAGATGTTCCTTTCTTCCCCCGCTATCTCAGATAAATGTCCTTACCCTGTTCGTCAGAATTGATTCTACGTCCAGTGGCAGAGGCTGGATATTGGGTAATACTGCTAACTGTTCGCTGGATTATGATCTTCCTCCCTTCTATCCTGGGGTGCCATATCTCCCATCTGTCGGTGCGCCATTGACCTCCTCGATTATAGAGGACCAGAATTATTGCGTGTTCGCCGATGTTGTTGCCGATCCATGCTCCTAGGATACGAGATGTGCATTCATCTTTCTGAGGCAAGGAAGAGATGAACGACAATTTATAGTGGCCTATAATACAAAATTCCTAGAGTCATGGTGCGTCGATGGATCGGTGGTTCGTTCAGAACCTGGTTCTTTGTTGTCTTCCCAGAGGCGATTTCATCCAGGCATCAAGGTTGCTCATGCAACCTCGGGATAATTCAGCATCATGCGCCTGAGCTCTGTGTCCGGAATTCTCGCCTCAAACTCAATTGCGCACGGCGCATTTTCTATCTCCCCATTCATGAACCCCATGTCATCCAACGGCTTGGTAGGATCCAGAGTAAGTCGGAAGGCCCAAAGAATAAGGAGCGACGTGATGAATATCGATCTGTGTTAGTCCAAGTGAGCTCGGAAGACAATGTGCATCGAAGAAGAGTCTTACCTGTCCGCGACATGTTGACCGGGGCATATGCTGGAAGGAATGTCATACAACGAACCAACAACTGAAAGACGGGACTTACCGCCGACCATACCCGTAGATAAATAATTTTATGTCATCTCTCAGGCAACCTTGGCCGTCAATCCAACGCTGAGGCTTGAACATGTGAGGCTCAGGGTAGGCTTCTGGATCTCGAGAGATGGCCCTAGTACGACAATAACCATCAGGTCCTTCATGACTTGAAGGGCGATGCTTACCAAGCGCTGCCGAAAACCGTAGTCCCTTCAGGAATACAATAGTTCTCCTGATCCCAGATCATCATTTGTACCATATATTGTTCGGATATATTACTTACCCAAATGACATCTTTCATCGTTCGGTGAGCCAATCCTGCAGCATGAATAGAGTAAACTGTAGGTACAAAAAACAACGGCGATACCAACCAACGGGAGAAGGAGGTCTCCACCTCAAAACTTCAGAAATGAAGGCCTGCAGGCAAGGGAGGGATTTCTGGTCGGCGAAGGTCGGCGCTTTGATGGAGAAATCATTGAATACATAGAATTGCCTTAAAGAATCGAGCTACCTCGGTGTCTTCCGATGACTGCATCGAGCTCGGCCTGAACTTTAGCTTGTTCCTCGGGGAAACATGCGGCAGCCATGAACACCGTGCATATTGCCGCAGCAGTCTAACTCCTTATTTGAGCCACATATCTTCGGAGACAACAGAAAAACACCTCACCGTAGTGGATCCAGCTCCAAAAAAGGAACCAGTAAGAGAGGCCATCTCCCTCTGTGACAAACCATAGATATGACCACTTTCTAGCATGTGTTTCGCGAACGAAGGGCCGATGTCCGCATTGCTCTTCTGCGGAACTATTCAAACATTTTGTCAGGATTGGCAAGGCAATGCATACCATTTGTTCTTTCACGCGGTTCAGGTAACCGTCGTTGAGGTTCCTGACCCTCTCAAGCCACTGTTTTAAGTCACGGCCATACCAAGGAAGGTATTTGAGCCAAGGGATCATGTCCACCAGGTAAGCACCAGGGCGAAGGATTGCACCACCCATCCCAATAAGTTCGTTGGTCTCAATGACTTCGGGATCAGTCGCAGATGTGGGCGTATTCTTCCCATATGCAACTTTCATGATTGTCGTCGCAGAAAAACTTTCGAAATACCTGTGAGCGAAGTACTATAATAACCGAAAACGCTTACGTTGACACATGGTTCCGGAAGTTGTATGGATCATCAAGGATATCAAGGACGGTGTTCTTCGCGTGTGACATTTGCAGGGGCTGATAAGCCTCAGCTGCTTTGGGCTGGAGATGCGTATGAAGTGCTCTGCATCACGTTGAAAAGTAAGATAGGATAGGGGAAAGTATCGCAGATTACTAACTTGCGCATGCGACGAACCCTTTCCCCAAAGGGTGAAAAAGCGAGGTTAAATGTTTCTTCCATAGCAAGCATGCGAGGACGATCAGCTAGCAATTTGCCTTGATTCTCCATGATATCCACCACGGCCTGCAATATAATGTTGAGCCTGGATACGACAACTCATCGCGGAGGGACTGGCTTTGTAACGGCCGATAATAACGATGTTGTGAGGTCCTGCCCGAATGGTGATCAGAGGACCGTGTTCGTCAATCCATCTTGCTATAGTGAGACATGAACTTATCGACGAGACAAAATCAGCATCAAAAGCAAATGAGTCAACGTTGAGACTTTACTTGCGAGGTGGAAGGAAGTGCCCACGAAGTCTCCAAGTGGGAGGGGAAGGTGGGAGAGGAAGGCCACTCTCTGATTTACCGAGGTAAGCCCGAGCAATGAATCCTACTATCCCAAGACAAGCCACAGCACTGAAGATGAGCTGCGTGTTCTCAGAGATGTACAAGTTCTGCGGCTGCAATATGGCTGATGGAAGGAATGCAAGGAAGGGTTGGAAGGAACCCATCGTAAGTTACGGTGCATTCAAGTTGTGAATGGCTCTTTTAAGTACCGCATGCCAATCGTAACTCCTCTGAAAACCTGGTCACCTTTATGAGATGTGACACTACTGGCCTGCGACCGGTTCGATCATAGTACCTGGCAGCACCTAGTTGAACCACCGAGACATGCCGTTAGTCCTTGGAGTCTGACGGTTATACTTTGTACCCCAGGGTCTCCATTACACTTATCACACGTAAGTAGTAATGCAATGCCGTCGTGCCGATGGCATTCTGCTTCCATTGGGTTGTAGTAGAGTCTGGGGAGACGTGGCACCACGAGCCACGGTGTACGCAGAAGTATCTTTGGAGGGCAATTAGTTCGGCATTCCTGTAGGCCTGATGGATGATCCTCTGTACGTACAAATCGAGTGTGTGTTGGTCCCAGGACATTATATTACAGTGCTTTGCATTAAAATCTGCAGTCGTTCGTACAGAAAAACGTGTTTGGTCGGGCTTGTTTGTCCATTTTGGTACTGTGTCACCCGTCACACGGCACTGCCAGCATGGCGCTTACTGATCTTGTTTATTGAGCAGCTCGCCCGGGCCCGTCTTCGAATCCCAGATTTTGATGGACTCGTCGAATCCAGCGGTCGCAAACGTGATTGTATCTTGCGAATACACGACTGCATTCACATAGGTGTGCCTTGTCGTGATTGGTCCAAGGACTGTCTTGCTGCTCTTCGCATTCTTGCTGCTCTTCGCATTCCATACTCTTACAGTCCTATCATAAGATCCACTCAAAACTTGCCGACGTCCACCTCGACTCCAGCAGATACACTCAACACCCTTTGTGTGCCCCGTCCATTTGGAAACGACCTTGCCTGTGTCAATGTCCCACACCCTCACTGCACCCTCATCACCCCCACTAACCACTGTCTTCCCGTCCGAAGACAACGCTATGGCCTGCACTCCGCCTTTTCCATCCCGCCACTCTTCTCCTATCTGTTTCCCGCTATCCAAGTTCCATACCCGCAGAGAGCTGTCTCCTGAACAAGTGATGATCCGCTGCCCGTCAGGCAGGTGTAAGACACCCCATATGCGATCGGTGTCCTTCTAATTTCTGGTGATCTCCTTATTTCCCCTGTCTTGCCGGACCCTCTTCATTCATTCAGCGTCAGGCACCTTTCAGTGTATTATCGCGATGCATATGCGACTTCGGGCCCATTAAAGCCATATGTTCTCTATATGTATTTTGAAATATTTGTATGTGGTATTACATAGATTCTTGAGTCCTGAAACCAGCCACTAATTATTTTACTCCTAGCATGTCTGCGACACCCAAATGTTCTCGCCATCTTCCAGTCCAGAGCTTATACTAGGTAACTAGCATCAAAATCGCTCGAGCTGCTCAGTGACTCGTTCTTCGTTTCTTTTATGACGGTGATGAATGATTTAATCAGGCTCATGGAGAGCTCGCGATATACGTCGCCCTACTCATCACGATTCTTCATCTTCAAATATTGCATTCCCGCAGATCTTTGCAATTGGGTCGCCATTCATGTCTAAATCACATTCTCCGTGCCGTTGCACCCTCTTCTTAGAGCGGTAGGTGCCTTGTTTTTAGTTATCACCTTGCAGATTGTAAGGCTTTTGATGAGTTCGACGGGGATTGATGGATCGCGAGTTATGAGAAATGAGTGAGGGGGAGTGAATTCACTGAAGATACAGAAGGTAAGGAGAGGCTTTTATATCTAAGTGAGTGGCAGTACTAGTAGTCAGCGGAGTAGTACTTCGGACCGGTACAAGGGGAAGTCTATAGCCGGTAGCACAAAGGGAATTCCTGTCCAGCGTAGTACGAGTCCTTACAAGATATACCCTAGACTTCACGCTATTGTTACCTTATTGTCGTAGGCTCCAATTGTGTTTCGATGCAGAAGATTCGTATATCCTATTAGAGGAGTCGTAGCAGCCCGCCCTTTGTCTCCTACAATATGTCTGCGTCGCCCGGACCTTCACCACCAAATGTTCGTAGGTCTCACCGTGCCATCGTGGGATCCACATGCAAGGATGAGAAGAGGGGAGAAACTAGTCTTTAAAGGTTAACTATCATCAAAGACTAGGTTTCATGGACGAACTTCAGTCTGGTATCATATCGGTGCAGTTATACTGTCCTTCTGCGTACTAGGTGAGGAAGAGACGAACAACAATTTATAGTGGCCTATAGTACACAATTCCTAGAGTGATGCTACGTGGATCAATTCGTGGTTCGTTCAGAACCTGGTTCCTTGTTCTCTCTCTAGAGGCGCTCCCATTCAAGCGTCAAGGCTTCTCAAGCAACCTCAGGATAATTCAGCATCATGCGCCTGAGCTCCGTTTCTGGAATTCGTGCCTCAAACTCAATTGCGCACGACCGCTTCTCCATCTCCCCGTTTATGAACGCCATGTCATCCAACGGCTTGGTAGGATCCAAAGTGAGCCGGAAGGCCCAAAGAATAAGGAGCGATGTAATGAATATCGATCTGTATTGGTCCAAATGAGTTCGGAAGAAAGTGTGTGTAGAAGGATAGTTTTACCTGCTCGCGACTTGTTGACCGGGGCATACACTGGAAGGAATGTCATTCGAAGAACGAATGACTGAAAGACGGTGCATACCGCCGACCAAATCCGTAGACAAAGAATTTTATATCGTCTCTCAGGCCACCTTGGCCGTGAACCCAACGCTGAGGCTTGAATGCATGAGGTTCAGGGTAGACTTCTGGATCTCGAGAAATCGCCCTACGGAAATAAACATCAGGTCCTTCGTGACTTGAAGTACGATGCATACCAAGGGCAGCCGTAAACCGTAGTACCAGCTGGAATACAATAGTTCTCCTGATTCCAGATCGTCATTTGTACCATATATTGTTCGGATATATTACTTACCCAGATCACGTCTTTGGTAGTTCGGTGAGCCAATCCTGCAGTATCGATACAGTAAACTGTAGGCAAAAGCAACGGCGATACAAACCAACAGGAGCAGGAGGTCTCCACCTCAAAGCTTCAGAAATGAAGGCCTGCAGACAAGGGAGGGATTCCTGGTCGGCGAAGGTCGGCGCTTTAGCGGAGAAATCATTGAATACATAGAATTGCCTTAGAAAATAGAGCTACCTCTGTGCCTTCCGATGACTGCATCGAGCTCGGCCTGGACTTTAGCTTGTTCCTCGGGGAAACATGCGGCAGCCATGAACATCGTGGATATTGCCGCAGAAGTCTAACTACTAATTTGAGCCACCGTTTTCGGAAACAATAGAAAAACACCTCACCGCAGTGGATCCAGCTCCAAAAAAGGCACCGACAAGACAGGCCATCTCATCATCTGACAAACCATACATATCATTACTTTCTAGCATATGCTTTGCGAACGAAGGGCCGATGTCCGCATTGCTCTTCTGCGGAACGACTCAAACTTTTATGTTAGGATTGGCAAGGCGATACATACCATCTGTTCTTTCACGCGGTTCAGGCTACCGTCATCGAGTTTCTTTATCCTCTTAAACCCCTGTTTTAAGTCACGGCCATACCAAGGAAGGTATTTGAGCCAAGGGATCGTGTCCACCAGGTAAGCACCGGGGCGAATCGCTTCACCACTGATCCTGGAAATTTCGTTGAGCTCAATGACTTCGGGATCAGTCGCAGACGTGGGCGTATTCTTCCCATATGCAACTTTCATAATTGTCGTAGCAGAAAACCTTTCGAAATACCTGTGAGCGATTTACAATAATAACCGAAAATGCTTACGTTTTCACATGGTTCAGGAAGTTGTATGGATCATCAAGGATGTTGAGGACAGTGCTCTTAGCGTGTGACATCTGCAGGGGCTGATATGCCTCAGCTGCTTTGGGCTGGAGATGCGTATGAAGTGCTCTGCATCGCATTGAAAAGTAAGATAGGATGGGAGAAAATATTGCGAACTACCAACCTACGCATGCGACGAAACCTTTCCCCAAAGGATACAAAGGCGATGCTCAATCCGCCGGTATAAATTTCTCCAGCAGAAACCATACGAGGACGATCAGCTACCCACTTACCCTGATTCTCCATGATATCCACCGCGGCCTGCAATAGAATGTTGAGCCTGGATATGACAACTCAGAGTGGAGGGACTGGCTTTGTAACGGCCGATCATAACGACGTTCTCAAGTCCTGCCCGAATGGTGATCAGAGGACCGTACTCATCAATCCATCCAGCTATATTCAGAAATGAGCTTATCGACAAGACGAAATCAGCATCAAGCAATGAGTCAACGTTAATACTTTACTTGCGAGGTGGAAGGAAGTGCCCACGAAGTCTCCAAGTAGGAGGGGAAGGTGGGAGAGGAAGGCCACTCTCTGATTTACCAAGGTAAGCCCGAGAAATTAATCCTACTATCCCAAGACAAGCCGCAGCACTGAGGACGAGCTGCGTGTTATCAGAGATGTACAAGTTCTGTGGCTGCAGTACGGCTGATGGAAGGAACGCAAAGAAGGGTTGGAGGGAACCCATCGTAAGTTACGGTGCATTCAAGTTGTGAATGGCTCTTTTATGTAAGTACTGCATGCCAATCGCAGTTACCCAGAAAAGATGGTCACGTTTACAGCCTGCGACGATTCGCTCATAGGAATGATAATACCTGGCAGGACCTAACCACCAAGAGAAGCTGTTGGTCCTTGGAGAGCACCTCCGACGGCCATCTTTCGTAACGGTCCTCCTTCGTACCAAATACACACAGAGTAGTAAAGCAATACCGATGGGGAACTCGCTTGCGATTCATTTTGCAAGCCTACCTGTACTTACTTCGGATTTTTTATTCTTTTCCCATTGGTGCCACGTCTCCCGGGCCCCTACGACCCACGTTGTACGCAGAAGCATTTTTGGAGGGCAAATGGTTCTGCAGAACAGGTCCTGGGGAATAGATACCACGTGTCAATAATAGATGCATGTTTGTACTGGGAATGACCGCGCGAAAGTGCTGGACGTACGCCGCATGTGAGTGGCTTCTCGATATCGTTGGAGCTTCATGGATAGGATTTCGGAATGCATATGATACTGCCGGAACTCTGCAAGCGACCGGTCAACAGACTCTAGCACGTCGAATATGCAGGGAAGCTTGGCCTGCACGGTGTGCTCGCTGCAGTGCCAATGGTTAGAGCACTCTGACTGCTCCGTTTTTTTGCCATTGACGGAGAGTCTGACAGTACAATGGAGAGTAGACTTCCACCGCGCGGAGCATTCCCATTTGACTGTGGACTGGGATGATGATGAGTTCGAACTAGGCAGAATATAAGGGGAATGGTGTGGTGTGCGTGGCAGGTGCATCAGCATTACCGTTCTTGAACTAGTGCCGTGTGCTGGAGGGGTGGAGAGGGGTGGTCGGGTTCGGGGTGGTCGGGTTCGGGGTGGTCGGGTTCGGGGTGGTCGGGGTCCTCATCTGGGTGACACTAAAAGGTGATCCCCGACAAGAATTGTATGCTCTAGCTATAGCTGCACTAAACCAGCCACCTCAATGGGTCAGCTAAGGACAAGACCTCAGGCCTGGAGTTGTTCTAAAGTACTCATACAGAAGAGATCCCAGCGATAGGGGCAATGATGCAAAACCCAATATGAACGGTACAATATGCACTGTGGGTAGTAGTTTCAATGAAAATCACTGGAAAATGTGCTGGCTGAATGTTTCAGAGTAACTTCCTCTGAAACTGCATGCAGTTAATTTCATTGGAGTGCTGATTCTGAATTTCAGCTGACCACCCTCAATTCAGCACCATCCTTTCAGCAGAAAATTTACTGAATCAGATTCAACTCCATACGAGTCAGGATGCTAATTTGTTTGGTGTTCAGGACTTATGGAATTTTCGCATTTTTGTCATGTGACATTACTTTGGTATATATTGCTATTATTGTAACGATGTACCAATGGTCTTGTGGCTCAGTGGTAATGATGCTGTACTTATCCTTGTGTGAGCTCTTGCATTCAATTGCTGCCAACTGCAAAATTTAATATGTGAAATTGATCATGTGATGTGAGATGTAGGGCAACAATTATTTTAGCGTCAGCATTTTTTCAGAGTATGCTTTCAGAGTACAGATTCAGAGTAAAAAACGGCAATTTCAGCACCTCGATTTCAGTACCTAATGCTCTGAATTTCAGACAATTATGACATGATTTCACCCAATGAATTTCACTGGAACCACTATCCACAGTGTACGGTAAACGAGGATTCCAACAATATGAAATACATAACAAGAATGTTGTATATGTGTTCTGATGCAGACAATGAGGAGGGTATCGTACAGATGGGCGATTCGAAACATCAGTGATGTGGCAGAGTATGAGTAGGCGAAGCACATGAGCAAGGAAACATACATAAGTACAGAGGTAGAGGGATGAGATAAATCCTCATTTCAAGACCAGAAGATTCGTAGATTAATGATGACCGTCGGGACATTCGGGAGATGCACAACAGATAAAGAGCCAGAAGTGGGTCCAGCATTTAGCTTGTCTTATTGTTATGTCAGGGCGTAAGATCATTGACACTGTGGCTGCAGAAGTAGCAGTGACAGCGGGTGTGGTGGACGGCATGGAGACAGTAGCTTGTGGTTTTGAAGATGCCTGGGCCAGAGCTGCTCTGCTGGATTGCTGCGCAATGCTGCTGTTAGGAGGCCGTGAAGTGCCAGCAGTAGCACCCTTCGAGGGTGTCTTCCATTTCTCTCTCGCTGAAGCATTCCTCTACATAATTTCAGGAGGAGTTGAATATATGAGAGGGATGAAAAAACATACACATTTGCCCTGTGCATACGGGACCTCGACAGCTGTTGAACGGCCGTGTGACTGTATGCCTTCGCCACTTGGTCTGCGTCATGTCAAAATGTTTCGAGCCCAGTCGAGATGGGAGGATGGGGACGTCTCGTGGGCATCGGAACAGTTGTGGTGGCAAAACAAGGAAATGCAGTTGAGCAGCGTACGTCTTTGCAGTGCTGAAGATAGACCAGCACGGCTGCCAGGACGTGCAGAAGAGCGGCATGGTGGAGAGAACTGGGAGCAAAGAGGTAAGGGGGAAAAACTATATGAAACGCTAATGACGCACATGAGACCGATCTTGTGGGTTGTCAAAAAAGCCTTGGGGTAGCCGATGCACATCCTGGCGTCGCTGGACTGGGCGTCATGTGACACCATCCTAGGATCCATACGTTAAACTGCAATCATTTTTCACGAACATGTCACATACGTTGAGTAAAGTCTTGTCATCATCCTGTGAGGGTACACTCAGTCACCGGACACACATGAAATGATTTAAACTCACCTTTGAATCCGACAGAAGAACTTTGAGGCCAGCTTCTCGAACAATCACAGCAACATCCCATGTGTAGGTGTTATTGTCATAGCAGCCAGTGGCTAGTAGTTTTCCATCCACCGAAAATGACACACAGTTCACTGCATTTGCATGCTGGAAGGGTGAACTGATGGACTGGCCATTGTCGATGTTCCACAATCGTGCTGTCCCATCGAACGATGCACTTGCAAGAATGCGGCCATTTGGAGATACTGCAATGGCACATACGATGCCAACGTGCTCATGAAGCACTGCAATCTGCTCCCACTTGGTTGTATTCCATGTCCTAATCGAGTTATTGTTGGACCCAGAGATAAGTGTCTTTTCATCCAGGGTCCAAGCCAGGCAATACACCGAACTTGTGTGTCCTTTGAGAGTAGCGACCAGTTTGCCTGTCTTCACATCCCAGATTTTAATGGACTCATCATCTCCAGCAGTCGCAATGATGGTTGTATCTGGCGAGTAGATGACTGTGAAGACGAATCTGTGCCCGGTCTTGATTTCAAGGATGGTCTCTCCGCTCTCCACGTCCCATTGCCTCGCGGTTCCATTGGCAGATCCTGTCACCACTTGTCGACCATCTTGACTCCAGCAGACAGACAACATGACAGAATTGACATACCCCATCCATTTAGTGATGACCTTTCCTATGTTGACATCCCACAACCTCACTGCACCATCTTCACTCCCGCTAACCACTTTCTTCCCGTCTGGAGACAATGCTATGGTGCACACTGCGCATTTTCCGTCCCCACCAGTCCCCTCCTATCTGTTTTCCGCTGTCCAAGTTCCATACTTTCAACGAGCCATCGTTTGAACAAGTGATAATCCGCTTTCTGTCGGGCAGGTGTATGATGCCCCGGATGAGATCAGTGTGTCCTTCAAATTTCTGGCGGGGCGTTGTCTTCTTCGTCCTAGCGGGGGGGTGTAGACATTTTAAACTACCTAGTGCAAGTGCTGATTCAGCTTTTATCTGTCAGTCTAAAGTTATCACTTACGATCTCAGGAGAACCTGATGGGTGGATACAACGAGTGTTTCGGTCAAGTTTCCACTGGAAGTTCGAGTTGTATATATGGTACATTTTACCCTTGTGTTCACTTCACAGCTTGCAGCGTAGGCTGTGCAGCTGAAGCGCTCAAGCTTCATTTGTCATCATAGTCGTATTCACTCAGTCACAATCTTCAATATACAATGAATGGGCCACATGCCACCCATGTGTCCCGCACGCCTGGCTCTGCACCATTCGCAATCTGTGCATTGTTATCTCAGCTTCCAACCATCAACACCCCAAACCACCACTTACGATAAGTGTATCAGCAGCAACGGGCAGGCGGCATGGCACAATTGATGTTTCAGTAAAGTCAGTTGAGAAGTTCAAGTTGTCTTTCAGGTTCGTTTCACATGTGCAATTCTCGTATTCACAGCTTATCTACAGCCATCTACAGCATAGTAGGCTGTGCAGCTGAAGCACCTAACCCCCGTTTGTGCCTTCCCGGACGCATTCTGTAAGTCACAATCTTCGATCTAACATAACCTGATCGCATGTCCTGCATCCATCTGGGCACTTGAGCCATATATGATTGTGCCATCCTGACAGTCTGACAGTTTCTCCCTGCTTTGTCTTTCCAGTTATCCCCTACATGTGTGCCACTTTCAGTGACCTGTCCTCTGAGAGGGCGATGATCCGCTGTCTATTGGGCAAGTACACGTTGGCACTTCTGCCGTGTCTGATTTTCTGACGGGGCGTGATCATGACCATTTCCTGCCAGTGCCTCTCAGTTGTGGATGAGGATATGATTGCTACTGGAAGATTCAACAAAGTGGAATGTTTCAACTCTCAGCATCCCTTAAGTCGTCACATACAAGACAGTCCCCCCAGCCCCATAACAATGATGTTCGAGATGACTTGCAATATGTGTTCAATGGTTCTGTACCCTCCTAATTACTTTCAGGAAGGAATGTGACCTCAGGCTCCTCAGGGGACAATGTGACCCATAACCCAGTGATAGGGGGAACAGTGCAAAAAACTGACATGAACGATGGGCCACGGCAAACGAGAATTCAAACAATATGATATGCATGACTGGTGCATTATATTACAAATGTGTGCTGATGCAAGTACTAGTGTAGTATTGTACAAGTAACAAGGTCATTTCGAAAACATCAGTCATATAGCAAAGCGAGTAGCCCGAGTAGGCAGAGTACATGAGCAAGGGAACGTACGTACAAGGTACACAGACAGGTAAAGTCATGAGATAAATCCTCATTTGAGGAATGGATTAGTGTGGACCGTCGGTATATTCGGGAGATGCACAACAAGTAAAGAGCCAGAAACGAGTCCATTGTCCAGGCTGTCTTATCGTTGCATCAGGACGCAATGTGGTCGACGTTGGAGCTGCGGAAATAAATGCAACAGTATGTGTGCTCGATGCAGCTGCCTGCAGTTGCGAAGACGGCTGGAGGTGAGCTGCTCCACTAGATTGCTGGGTGACACCGCTTTGGGGAGGCTGTGAAGACACTCGAGTCCCATGTCAGACAACAGCTTGCTTTGCTGCAAGATTTGCATTGCAAACTTCTAAGTCAATGATCTGCGAGGAACAGCAGAAGGTCGGAAGGCAACTCACAAAGACTATGGGGGTCAATAGACTTATTAACACCATGTCACCCCCCCATGGCCGTGTGCCTGTTATTAACATGTTAATAACACACCTTTCTTAGCAGTGTTATTAACAACCCACTTTTTATCTGTACCCTACTGTGAACTGCCTGCAGCGGCATTCTTGGGGGGCAATCGATTCGTCTTCTGTTTCTCTCTTGCTGAAGCGTTGCTCTAGTACATTATATCAAGTTGAGTTGAATGTTTGAGAAGAAGGGAGAAAACATACGACTAATTCGATGCCGTCACCATTTCGTCTGCACTGTGTCAAAACACTTCGAGCCCACTTAAGAGGGCGGGGGTCTAGATGGTGCATCAGACCGGGTGCGCTGGGAACAATGAGGAAAAGCGGCTAAGGATAGACCGGTATGGTAATGACATGCGGAGGAGTGTGTTGAATTGTCAACTCGTCATCGTATATTTCTCTTTCTCTCTTTCTTTTCCTTACCTAATGGTTCTTGCACATGATACGCCTAGTATATAATCTCTTGCTCCCTCATACCTCAGTTGTTGTCTCCAACACTGAGGTATGTGTATTGTTATCTTATCTCGCCATCACTTTCTCACATCATATCTTGCATAGTGTGTTCCCCCATAGGTACTATGAATGTCACTAGTTGTTGAGCCCATTCAGTCACATAGTCTGTATTATACAGGCAGCTGAGGTTGAAAATATGCTGTTCCACACAGGCCAGTGGACATCGGCCGATCAATTGTTTTTCCCTGTGCATAATGGTTGGCCGGCGGGCTCACTGAGAGACAATTTAAACAGCTGGGCCCATAGGTGGTGATGCTCGATATGAACATGTCGGCCAGTGGAGGAGTGTCTGATGTTGTCAGCTGGGCCCATGTAGAATATAGTGCCTGTGTGTACTGGTCAGCTGATGGTATGTGTAGGATCAGTTGGCCGATGATGGGTGTGAAGCCATCATGTAGGCTGATGGGGAGGAATTCCCGATGCTATCAGGCAGGCCCATGGGGCTTGTTGGCTGTGGCCATCTTTGGGCCAACAATCTGTATTACATCAGGTGGGCCCATCTAGAATATGTTGCCTGTCCCTATCAGTTGGCCCATGGAGGATACGTTGCCAGTGCATATTGGTCGGCCAATGGTGGGTGTGACAACATTGTGTGGGCTGATGGGAATGAATGCCTGATGCTATCAGGTGGGCTGATGAGAATGAATTGCTGATGCTATCAGGTGGGCCCATGGGAATGAATCAGGTGATAGTGTTATTATGATCTATTAATTACCTATCATTGTAGAAGGTAGGTGATACATCCTGGTCTTTGAGTGAAACTGTAAGACGACGATACATCAGTCACAGAGGGTGATATATTACCTACCACTAAAGATCAATATATTGAATTCTATGATACATCACCTACAGTGGGCCCGTTTCTGAGATTATGATATATCACTGGTAGGTTAACAAAATGTGATATATAACCTGCTATGATAGTACTCCTACTCAGCACTCTAGCCAGTGGATATATCACCTCCTGGCACGCGGATGTATCCGCGCGCTAGGAGGGTGATATATCACTGGCAGGTTAGTGAAACATGATATATCACCTGCTGTAGTGCTCCTACTCGGTACTCTAGCCAGTGGATATATCACCCTCCTGGCACGCAGATGTATCCGCGTGCTAGGAGGCGATATATCACTGGCAGGTTAGTGAAACGTGATATATCACCTGCTGTAGTACTCCTACTCAGTACTCTAGCCAGTGGATATATCACCTCCTGGCATATGGATGTATCCGCGCGCTAGGAGGCGATACAGTGGCTCAAAAAACTGTCCTGCATGTTTGCACTATTTTCACTATTTACATTATTGTGTATGAATGAACAGGTATATCCAGAACATGCCAGTAGGGTATTTTGTAGTACCCCTTCAGGGCAAGATTTCGAGCCCTTACCCGTGGGAATCCATTGTGATATGGTGGAGCTATGAGCATTACAAAATGATGACTCATGTGGACAGTTTTTTGATCCAAATATTTTACACAGATAATCAAGTGTTCTGGTATTTTGTGTGACCTCCCTTGGCTTTAATCACTCCTTCTATCTTTCTAGGCATACTTTCAATCAATTTCTGACAGTCCTCTGCTGTAATATTTCCCTACTCCACTGTGACTCTCTCCCATAACTCCCATACCCCTTTAGGAGGGTGGTCATAGGCTAAAAGCCTCTTCTTGAGTACTCCTGATAGATGTTCAATGATATTAATATTAGGGGATTGTGCTGGCCAGTCAAGGAGATGAATATTGTGCTCTTCAAACCATTCTCTGGCTCTCCTGGATGTATGCTTGGGATCATTATCCTATTGAAAAATGATATCTTCTTCATTAATTTCTAATTCTGTCATGCTAGGCAGCAAGTGGTGGTTGAGAATGCCCACATACTGCTCAGCATTCATCCTCCCCTCAACTTCTGCAAGAATTACCACACCATTCCGCTCCATACAGCCCCATACCATTAGAGAACCTCCTCCAAAATTGAGAGTTTCATTAATCTCTCTGTCTGTAAGAGGCCCCCCCTTCTTTTTCCACACATATACCTTCCCATCTGACCCAATTCTATTGATTTTAGTCTCATCTGACCATCTGACCAACTTCCAGTCCTCTACAGTCTAGTGTTGATGGGCTAGGTCAAACACTAGTCTTCTCTTCCTGTAAGTGATGAAAAGAAGAGGCTTTTCTTTTTTGTTACAGCCCTAAGATTGGCTTCCTTAAGGATATTTCTTACTGTTTGTGAAGAAACTGGAGTAGTGATGATGGAATTGATATGATAAGCGACTTGGACAGCATTATTAGCCTTTTCTGTGGTGATATGTTGGATAATGATCCTCGTATCAGTAGAGGTGAGTTTGGATGGACAACCTCCACTGAAGTTTTGCTTGTCTAGGTGACATTCTTTGATGAGCTTAGCTACAGTAGACTTGCATACACCAGTTATAGAGGCTATTTGATGAGTGGAGAGGCCAGCAATAGACAGAGACAGGATATTATCACTTTGAACAGGGGAGATGACTTTCATAGTGATTATGACTATGATATATGGGACACCCTTTATTATATAATTAGAAATAGGTGTAATAATGTCATAATGACACCACTTCATAATTTATTTAATAGTGACATGGATTTATGGTGTCATAACTCATAATTTATAGAATTTAAATCTAGGGTCAAAAAACTGTCCGCATGAGTCATCATTTTGTAATGCTCATAGCTCCACCATATTACAATGGATTCCCACGGGTAAGGGCTCGAAATCTTTCCCTGAAGGGGTACTACAAAATACCCTACTGGCATGTTCTGGATATACCTGTTCATTCATACACAATAATGTAAATAGTGAAAATAGTGCAAACATGCGGACAGTTTTTTGAGCCACTGTATATCATTGGCAGGTTAGTGAAACATGATATATCACCTGCTGTAGTACTCCTACTCGGTACTCTAGCCAGTGGATATATCACCTCCTGGCACGTGGATGTATCTGCGTGCTAGGAGGTGATATATCACAAGTACCTTTCTAACCCATGGAATTAGTGTGCTTGGAGTCCGAACAACGAATCTTCGATGATGCACAACTCTTTTCCCCCTGTTGTCCTCCTTCTTCCTCTCCAGTATGCAGCACACAGAACACCTGCATTCATACATGTGCTGCCTCCATTGGATTCCTGGTTCTCCTGTTTTCTCTCACTAGGCTCGCGTGATATATATCACCGTATGTCAGTGAAATGTTGATGATACCGGCCGTTAGCAGTACACAATACACATCAAAGTTCATTGATGGAGGCAGGGTTCACAGGGACACAACGACAATCTCAATATTAACAGCTCGGACAGGATTATGGGTATACTAGTATAGTAGACAGGCAGGCATGAGTATGAGGCTCATATCAACATCATTTACGAGATTTTTTCTTCAACTCTGAAGCACTAGGCTGCACTGAGTTCCGCTTCCTCTTGAACACTGCTTTTTTTACTCACTGTGGGCTGGCATTGCCAATTTTGTTGGCTTCCTTTGCTCGGGTTGAAGGACGTCCCTCACGTCCCGAGCGCCTAGCCTTAGTTGTGACTGTCTCGTCCAAACATGTTGATGGCTCCAAATCAGGTGCCAATGTGCCCTGGTCAGCTTCAAGTGGCAAGGAAGGTTTGGGCAAAGAGAGTGGCAAGGAAGGCTCAGGAGAGGGGAGTGGGCCGAGCGGCAAGGAAGGCTCAGGCGAGGGGAGTGGGCCGAGCAGCAAGGAAGGCTCAGGCAAGGGGAGTGGACTGAGCGGCAAGGAAGGCTCAGGTGAGGGGAGTGGGCTGAGTGGCAAGGAAAGCTTGGGTGAAGCAAGTGGCATGGAAGGCTCGGGTAGAGGGAGCAGTAAGGAAGGCTTGAGTGAAGTGAGCGGCAAGGCAGGCTCGGGTGAAGCGAGCGGTAAGGAAGGCTCGGGTGAAGCAAGCAGTAAGGAGGGCCCGGGCATAGCGAGCGGTAATGAAGGCCCAGGCGTAGTGAGCAGTAAGGAAGGCCCGGGTGTAGCAAGCGGTAAGGAAGGCTCAGGTGTAGCGAGTGGTAAGGAAGGCTCAGGCGAAGGGAGCAGCAAGGAAAGCAGGGGTAAAGAGAGTGGCAGAGAGGGGTTGTGGTGAAGAAACTACTGGGAAAGGCTGGCAAAGATGGAGTGGTGGAGTTGCACTGGCAAGTGACAGACCGCATGTGGGCAACAAATTATTGTTATCCTGAAAATGAAAATTGCAGCAGTGTGAATGGTTCTTGTGCTTGAGGGAGTGCAGTAGACATAGTCAGATTTTCACCAGACACAAACTCCTTTTGCCAGGCAGTGATTGGTGAGTCTGGGTGCATTGGAGCTGCTGGATCATAAGAATACAGGTCGGGATGCAGGCGACCTTGCCATCCGTTCAATTGTGGCGCGGTGTTGAAGTCGATGTCCTCGAAATGTGCAGGCCTCTGAGGTAGTGGCAGGCCGACATTGGATGCATGCTGCTGATCTAACGGATCATCTGGCCAGATGAGGTCTGTGGCAAAGAAAGGAGGAGAACTGCGTCCAGATGTCGAAACGAGGTCGGTTGTTGACAGAGGTGTACTGGGTATAGATGTGGGAACCGAAGTTCCCTTTGAAGACCCACCTATTAATCATATATCAGTTGTAAAACTACAAACCGACTAAAAATTATACATACCATAGATGCAATCTAGATGTTTTTTTGAATGGTAATAAATATTGTTCGTGGAAGTTAGGCGTTGATGCCTTGAAGCTCAGACCATCTAGGGTTTTCCCATGGTGATAACTGATGAGAGTTGTGCAAATAAGATCAATCATATGACTAATACATAAGGAAGACTACATGCCTTAATGTCATGATATCACCTTCACACAAAGGACCTGGTCCACCCATGATGAGTGAGTAATGCCATCCACCAGTCAAAGTCGAGAGTTCCTTGAATATCTGACCAAGGACAATTGGCAGCTCTTGAATTGTGCTTCAAAGAAGAAATCAGTTGAAGTCTAATGAATCCTGAGAAATTAGTTACCGGTAAATCTCCTCTTTTGTTTGATCATCCCCTGCTGTGACAGAAAACTTTCTGGCAGTGTTAATACGTTGAGTCTCAACGCGAACCTCATCCTTCAAATCCTCCGACTCCTTCACAAAACATTCACTCATGTGGTGCTGGACAGCATGAAGCCTCTGGTCAGGTAATGCAAGATTGTTTTCCCTGATGTTGTCCGCAACCAAGGGCTTGACCTTTGATTCATAGTGAAGTTGTGAGTACACCTCGACTTCTTTCAGGTCCCGAGTGCCTCATGCGTGCTTTGCCAGCATTGTAGATAGGACTTTGCTCGTCAAAGTCCTGCCTGGTCTGGTCTTTCCTTTCGTGTTGTTTCGAAACCACTCCTGCAATTTCTGTGTAACAGCTAATCAGTATTCTGACCTATAATTAGCTCAGCGTCAAAAATGCACTTTATGTCAATTTTTTATGGCATCCTTGAGTACCTCAGCAAGTTCTGGATCCAAGTTACTCTGTTTTTCTGAATCACTGATAGGAATTATAGCATTTTCATGGTCCAGCTTGGCAATGATCTCGTTGACGGCCGCATCTGAGTCGAGACTAGATTGGTCGATGTTGGCGTCGTTGTCATCAGGTGAGTTTTCTGATTCTATGGGCCAAACTCCCATATGTTCCGGGAACTCACTGAACCACTTGGGGAATATCAGCTCAAAAAACCGGACCAAATTTTTCTCTTTTTGCATCTGTAGATATATTGGAACCTCATTTTGCAGCCACATAAGCTGTTCGGCACTTGCCCATCTCGGAGGGGCCATCTGTACTTGCAATGTTAGTGTGATGTTTGTCTGTGTGTTTTTTTGCTCACATTTGTCCAGCACTCTTTTGTAGCAGGTTCCTTTCAGGTTCTAGAACGAACTTTTTCAACTTAGCTTTATTAAGCTTGTTTTTTTCAGAGTTGACCAATCAATCCCGATCAAATGGCAAGCGGTATAAATACTATCCTCTTCCCTGCAATTTGACCTTACCACTTTGTTCAGATCCGCGAACATGTCCCTGCCAGAAGTCTACTGCGTCCACAATCACCACATCCAAATGCTACTCCATCCTTGTTTCACGCTCAAACAGTTCATCGAGGCCATTCACTTGGTTCAGTGTGGCTATGGTAAGCTATTTTCTTTGGTTCTCCATAATGTTTGCTGGTACTGACACACTTTTGCAAAGTTCCTCCATTGTCTCCGCAACCATTTGGTTGGCCCTATCGGCCAGAAGGTGAAGAATGCAATCTTCACACACAATCTGGTACGTACAGTGTATCTACTGCATTTTTTCTGCTCACACTACTTATAGGCTCTCACCAGGATGTGATGGACAGTCCGGGTGACGAACCCACAGATCTCGACACCTCCATCGAAGACATTTGGATTGGTCCCGCCAACGATGCCGCCAATGATGCCACCAATGCCGCCAACAATGCCACCAATGATGCCACTAACGATGCCGCCAATGATGCCGCCAAAAATGCCACCAATGATGCCACCAACAATGTTCTGCCTGGTTCCCAGCCTGAGTATCATTCTAGTGAGGGGGATGAATTGGAGGCTTCCAGTGCAAGTGCTGAGACACTTATCAACATTGACCCTGCCAGTCAGTTCAAGTGGTTCATAACTGTCTGTCATTACGGAGTCGGATTGTTCAGTGACGTGTAAGCTCCTTCATTATTTGATCCATACCGTCGCTAATGATACCTATTAAGCCATACTGCACATAAACTCCGCTCCGCCGGCACGATAGTGCATTATTTTACTATGCTCCATGAAGCCCAGGCCTACTTCTATGATGTTTTCAATGTATGGTGCGGTGAGGCAGCTTGATATCTCTGTACTGTAGATACTCTGTCATTTGTGTATACCAAAAATATTGTGTGATGTGCTATACCCTTTTTCCAGTGTGTTGCTGCTGGATCTGGCATCCGATCAGCCTTCACGCATGAGTTGGACATGAGTCTTATAACACCGAACAGGCCTAGGCAATCATTGATCGATCGATCCCTGTAACATTTGTGCTCAATGCGGATATGCTCCATACTATTGGTGCGCTTGGTACCAAGGTATTTCAGCATGCCGAGAGTGATTGACATGGGCGCAGTATGATATATCATGGTGCAAACCACACAACTCTCTGAGACACCCTATGATGTCTGGTGAATGTGCATTTTTTCTCGTTCATCCAAATGATTGGCGTGACTGGTTGACATATAGGTAAGTACAGCAAGCAGCACAAGCATTCTGCGCATTGAGATTAAGTATCTGTTGTCGAGTACATGGTATTATACAGTATATACAAATCAAATCCATCTGTCCTGAAGTGTGGCTCCCGATGCATTCAATGATATGGTGAATATGTGAACACTGACCATACTTGGTAACCCATCATTAATGCCACCAAGATACAAGTCCAAGGAAGATCGTTGTAATGCTAGATTGCAAAGCAAACAAGCTCACTATGCAAGGTTAGTTTTAATCACTACCTCTAGAATCAATGGTCATTGTATTCATCATGCTCTAGAAACAAGACTACAGAGCAAGCCAAGTCACGAAGTCGTTGGTGAAGGCAGTCTCATATGAGCGATGTATGTCTTTCTTGAGACGGTCATACTAGCGCACATCTTTGCTGATTCGTGAAGTCCATCATCTCAAAATTTCACAGCCTCGACATATTATACATTGAGCTTGGCTACAAAGCTGGAGGTCCTGAGCATAATTCCCTCCAGAATCGCTTTCTCGGCAGTACTCCAATGCATTGACACAGAAGGATGGGATGTCATGTCCCCCGAGCTCGTAGATGTGTGCGCTTATATTCACAATTTGCACCAGTGCGTTACCTTGCTGTCGGAGACTGTACAGCTATGTGCACCGGGGATTGGACTCAATACTCTATTGCAGCAGTGTGAGGAACTGCTCTGGTTTGACAACACGATGGCTTTGCTGCAGAAAGGGAACTCATCACTCTTATAGATCGCGGTGGTACTGAAACCTATGATGAGATTATGTTAGCAGGTTTACTTAGCTGGCAAATGCCATCCAATGAGTCGCTCATTTGTTCAAATTTTACTGCGTGTAGTCACACTCAAATTGGAGTCTGGACTCTGCCGCTTAGAAGTAACACCCATCTGGCAAAATCTGCCCATACGCCATTGTCACTATGGTCACTAGTCAAAAACAGCGAGCACTCCGGAAATTCCAGCGGAATTTCTTTGCGCATAGTGGATGCTGCAGGAAGAGTAGTGAGGAATGAAGCAAATGATACTCCACAACCAACTCGCCAGGAACAGCAGCGCAAACACACCAGCTTCGAGGCAGAATCCAGTGGTCATCTTGCAGCTTCTTCTGTTTACTATACAATCCTGCATTCACCCGCCAAACGCCAATTTGAAGAGTCTGACTTACAGGATGCGCAAAATGACGAATTCGACTTTTCATCGCTTAATAGCTTCAACGAGGATCTCTGCAATACATCTACAGAGTCTCA